>PVKE010004755.1:0-62614 GCA_004027555.1 Craseonycteris thonglongyai
AGTTCAGTTCTCTCTCTGTCTCTGTATCTCTCTCTCTGTCAAAAATAAAAATAAATAAATAAAAATATATTTAAAATAATAAAAAATAATAATAATAATAATAATAAAAACTATTGCACTTATAAAGCGATTGGAAGTTTGAACACTGCCTGAATATTGATATTGAAAAGGGATCACTAATTTTTCAGTGCATGTGATAATATTATATTTATAGCTTTTTGTTTTGATTTGTTTTGTTACATTTAATGCCCCACAGGTTGGTTGGTGGATTGAGGAAGGTAAAGGGAACATGAAGTCAGTACACTATTCTGTTTGTTTCTACATGTTTAAAATTCTCCACATTTTTTAGATTTCTAGTGCATATCAAAAAGAAACTAAAATCTAAATAGCATAATTATAAATGTCTGAAATATAGTAATATTCCACCAGAAAAAATAATTCAAACTACTTCATTATTTCAGAGCAATGCATTAATTTAGGTAAAATACTTTGTCTCAAATACTTTTCAGGGGATGCCGGGATAGCTCAGCAGGTGGAGCACTAGCCTTGCAACTGCAAGGTCCAAGGATCAAGTCCTGGTCCCAGCCTGTGGAAACCCATGTGCTGAACTGCAGCACAACTGGTAATCATCAAGATGGTGGCAAGGGTTCTCCCCTCTCATGCAAGTAGCCTAAGGTGACCAGATTTAAACATTGGTAAAGCGGGACACCATTGACCGGGGGGGGGGGGGGGGGTTCTTGATTAAAAATTTGGTCTACCAGTATCTCCTGCTGTTCCCTAGCTTGTCGTGCATTCTTTCCAAAAATCGGGACTTTTTTAAAACGCCGCGGGACGCAGGACAAATTGTTAAAAATTGGGGCTGTCCCGCCAAAAGCAGGACGGCTGGTCACCCTGAAGTATCCCCCAATTGGCTTCCAGCCCCATGTGTGGAATGAAACCATGTCACAGCTAATGATGTGCGGCTATAGAGACTGCTCTGGGCTCTACCCACTTCTCTCTCTCTCTCTCTTTCTCTCTCTCTCTATCTCTCTCATCTCTCAAACAATGAAATACATCTTTAAAAGATATTATTTTTCAGAAGGAAGGGTTTGATTTACCTATTCTGAATTAAAATGAGGAAAAATACTATATTCTAAGGTTATTTTAAAAACATTTCATTTTCTTACAAACCAGCAATATCAAGACCTCTGCTAAAAGCCAGTTACTATTTTCCACCAACAAGCTAAACAAAACCCTACCAAATGATTTTGCTAATACCTATCTTTACTATGTTCATTACTCTGTGGTCCAGTTTTTAGTCCGGCATCTAACTGGAACATCAATTAAATACCAAAAGAGAAGGATAATTTTGTATGATTTTAATAGAAGCAAAAAACCTATGCTCCAAAACTTAAAAAAAAAAATACTGCTATTGATGCTAATGAGAAACCTCAACAACTACACTCTGACATAATTTTTATCACCCTATTAGCCATAATCTCGTTTTTTTAAAAAATACTGTCCTACTCATGCATCCTCTTTCAGTTTGTTTTCTCCCCCTAGCACTTAACCTGAAAAGAGGAAAGCCAGCAAATCCCAAGGTTGTACAATCTAAATAATGCCTGGGGAAATAGCCTGTGAATTTTTCTAGCTCTGCTGAAACATTTACATCACAAAAGCCCAAATAATTTTAAATTAGGCCAATGTCAACCTGGAGGCATAAAACACATAGTGCCTTAATGCAAACAAAGCATCAGTTCAGTCTAGACATCTTGTGAAGTGAGTAAATTGCTCATGAATTACTCTGTTTACAAATAAAGAAAATGAGACTGAAATAACAGATTCAAAAATAGTCAAGGAGTAGTTGACTTGAACTCAAATCTCCCAACAACTAGTTCCAACATTCACCCATCCCTCACAATGTAAAGACATGCTCACATGCACAAATATTTTCCAACATAAATCACTATTCTGTAACCTGATCAATACTTATTGCTATTATCAACATGCTTCCACCTCACCAAAAGAATGTGAGCTTCCAGACCCTCTACCTCCTCTCCCAATGGTTGTGAGAAACCAGACCAGAGAGGAGAGGTTCTACTGCCCTAGGAAAATACAAAAAGGGGCCAATTGTAGAGGACATTTCACCCGCTCCATGGAACTGTGACTCCTAATCCAGGCTGCCTTCGTGGTTGTGACCTCTCTCGCCTCATCAGGTCCCAGGCTTGAAGGAGCACCATGCTTGGCTTATTGTCTGTCCTCCAATAATTTTTGAACAAGGGCCCTGCATTTTCATTTTGCACTGAGCCCCAGAAATTCTTAGCCCATCTTGCTCACACACCATAGCGCCTAAGAGAGTGTAATGCACAAAAGACACATTCAAAATTCTCCCAAATAGAACAGTATTATTGTATTTATAGAAAAGGCAGAGGAAAAAAATCAAACTAAATCCACATAAAATGCATTTTTAAAGAGTATGCATTTTTCAAAAAAAATCATTATCAGATTACCACTTAATTTTAAGATACACAGATCAAGAGGACAATTAAGTTAAATCGAAGTCACAGAGATTCAAAGGTTTCATGCAAAGAAAAATGTAAACAAAGTTCTTTAAAATCTGGAGAGACAATAATTCAAAAAAACACTAAGTTCAAATTCAATGAGAATTTGGCTTTTTGCAAGACTGTATTATCTTCCCAGTGGGTTCTTGAACTGAATAAATGTGATTTCTGCTTGGAAATTTTCCTGAAGGCCATCTGGAAAATTATGACAGACAAGATAAGTGTTTTTTTATTATTTTGAGTGACATAAAACAATAGGTCTCAGAAGCCAATAAAAGCTATTCCAGAGGAACCCAGACCGCTAATCTTGCTACCCTCAACTCTAACCAGCCCCCAAATCTGATCTAGACTATTAGTATTCCTAGTGTGAACACTGCCCTTTTCTCAAGTTTTAGTTAATGTGTAGAAGATGAAAAAGTATTAGAATTCTACAGATGGATTCACAGGGGAGGCCCTAAGTTTCATCAGGCCAAAAGCATTTTCAGTTTTAAGTCCAAGTCCATATCCTTCTCACATCCCATGCTGACATTCTTGAGACTGTGTTCTTAAACCTGGTCTAGGATCAATTGCTTCCAAAGTTTTTACGGTATTTCTTAAGAATGGTGATTCTTCTGGGCCCCATTGCTGGACCTTCTGAATCATTATTTCTAAATCTAACTTGCAGGGCTCAGAAATCTATTCTTGTCAACTATACTCTAATTAAAAAGAGTTTCATGTCCCAATGAGGGGAATCCCCTTTCTCAGTTGGTGTGAGTCTCAGGCATCCCTTTTCTCAGTCTTTGTCTCATTCTTGCAGTTTGTTAATATTTACTACACGCAATATTTAATATTTGCAATCACGCAAGACTACATATTTCATTTGTATATGTGGTGTTGCATTGTATCTATTGAAAAACACGTACCCTATGGCACCATGACACACAGCAAGACATCCACCTTTAAGCTCCTTGCTTATCTGCCAATTCACTCCATGACCTAGTCATAGGAACAGAACGCAGTTGTTAAGTGAGGAATGCCTAATACAAATCAATTAGCTGGTCTACTTCTAACACAAGACCTATGCCAATAATCACTCCTGTGAAGTCTAGGCAATTGGGTGAATTTTGCATGAGAAATTATCACAGGAAAAAGTCAGGATCCAGAAAACTAAACTTCATTTTAGTTATAAAACTCAGTCAGTCCCCATATAGGAGACTGCTAAGTTCTTTACCTTCATACTGACAGACTGATATGTGATGATTTTGGACCATGCAGAATAAAGGGAAAAACTGAGCATCTCCAAAAATCTCTCATAAAAATTATCTGTAAATAACAAGAAAGATGTTGAAATATTAACGCCTCCTCCATGAACACATGAAAACACTCCCTCAGCCACCTTCCATCTGCTTGCCCACCTCTTCCAACACGAGCACAGCCTCCCTCTGTTTTTGTCTTATTTGGTATCTAAAAAGATGTAAGCCAAAATTGTTTCAGCATGCTGGAAAGTATAATCCTCACATTTCAGACACATTTGGACACCCTAATTTAAAATATGGTGGGAAAATACCTTATTTGTGAGCTGCTGCTTACCATATTTTAAATGCACCTTTCACAAAATTCATTTCTCTAGCAAAATCAGAGGCATGAACTTCTCAGTGGAAGTAACAATGGCAACCACAATGATCGAAGCTACCAATAACACAGCATTCTTCTAAGCACTTTACATAGTCATCCATTTAATAATCCTATAACGTTACTATTATCAGCTCCATTTTACAGAGTAGAAAACTGAGGCCCAGAGGCATTCAGTAACTTTCTGAAGGTGACAGGACTAATAGTAGCAGAGCCAAAGCTTGTAACCAGGGCTCCGGCTCCAGATTCTATGTTCTTATCCATTACTCCAAACTTCCCAGGAGGCTTTAGCCACTACCTAGCTTTCATCCTTTCTTTCTAAGTCATCAGTGGTCACTATCATATTGCAGCAGAAAAAAAAACAAAAACTGGAGGGTAAGTATAGTGGGTTGAATAGTGTGATGACCTCAAAAAAGATATGTCTAAGTCCTAACTCCCTGGACCTGTGAATGTGAACTTACTTGGAAAAACAGTCTTTGCAGATGTAAATAAAGTTAAAGGAGATCTCAAGATGAGGTTTTCCTGGATTAAGGGCAAGTCCTAAATCCAACGACAAGTGTCCTCATAAGAGAAGGGCAGAAGGAGAGCTGAGACACACAGAGAAGGTGATGCGAACAGAGGCAGAAACCAGAGTGATGCATCTACAAGCCAAGGGCCGCCAAGGGCCGCCAAGGGCCGCTGGCAGCCAGCCCCCAGAAGCTAGGCAAGCGGCATGGAATGTATTAATATTCTCCCTCGGAGCCTCCAGGAGAAACCAGCCCCACAGACACTTTGATTTCAGAGTTCTGGCTTCCACAACTACGAGAGAACAAATTTCTGTTGTTTTAAGCTACCAAGTTCATGGTAATTCATTATGGCAGCCACAGGAAGCTACCGTTAATAGTCAGTCATGGGCCCAAACATCTTGCACAGAAATCACATCCTCACTGTACAGATGAGGAAACCAGGCTCAACATGAGGAGTTCATCGGGGCGCTGTGGGTGGCACAATGGGTTGTGGCAGAACCATGCCAGACTCCAGGCTACATGCTGGTCTCCCAACTTCTAGCCCAGCCCCTTACTCACCTCTTTGACACAGCATCACACATGCACGTTAGAATCTGAACACCAAGCTCAGTGTCCTGATTCTACCATTGGCTAGCTGTGAACCTCCACTTTCTCTTCTGTAAAATGAGAACAAAAATGACACCTACCTGTACAGTATTATTTTGAGGAGCAATTGAATATATAAGCCTGGTATGTGGTAAATTCTCAATAAATTTATCTATTATTACACTATTATCTCATTCCAATATCTATTTAGCTATTGATAAAGAGTTAATTATAAAATCAGGACTATCTCAGTGCCTGAGGGGGGGGCGGGGGAGGGAATGATAGACATTAGCAGTGTTTATTGTTATGCATAAAAATTTGTGACACGTCTTCCTCCCCAATTTATGAGGGGGTTCGATATCAAGAGGTAATGTCCACCAACCTCAATTTATACCTAGCAGGCAGTCTTTAATGGCCACGCCCCAATGGCTGACTGACATGGCTGACTGGCCACTGGCCAGGCGTTGACGGGAGGTGTTGTGCTATTGACACAGTCACTATAAGGCAAAAGGAATACAGCCACACCCCACAGCCTCTCTCCCACCTGTGCAGTCCCAACGGAGCGAAGAGGCCCTGATCCGCCCGCCTTTTTCCTGCCGTCCCATGATGACCATTCCTGGAAGCACAGCTTACTCAGGCAGCCCTGCTACCCGGTTTCCAGTCCCAGGGACCTTACAGGACAGGGCCCACCTTCTTCAGCCTTCCTTATGGGTATCCGTGTGGTAAGCACACCAGAGCCTCCTCCTCTGGACTTCCCCCTGAGCGTGGTGGCTCCATGGGGTCAGCGAGCAGCCGGCATGGCCATCTTAGGGTCTAGTTGGGACAGAATAACAAGCTTTCCCCCTAATCAAAACATCTCCACATGGACAGATACTGAGCCCATCCTCCAGGAATAATAAATTCGTGCTCTATTGCCCTTTTGACCACTGGTCCTGAGGTGTATATCCCTTTTGGACGGGCCCTGGAAAGAAACAGAAAGAGCAGTATCACTCAGACACCAAAACCCCACGCAAACTCCTAACAAATTCATATCACTTTCTGATGACAAATGTGTACAATAAGCTATGTTTTTCAAAGAACAATGCTCATTATAAAGTGTCCTCTGATGCACTGCACTTCCTATTAGTCATCTGAATGATAATGCAGACTTGAAGAATACCAAGAAAATGAAACACTTGGGGAAATTAAAGCCATTTCTCCTGAAACCAAATAACCATCAATCTGTTGCAATGGTTATCCTGCTCTAATTACAGCACTGGATCTGCACACACACACATTCACACACGCACGCACGCACATTCACACACACACACGCATACACACCACACCCCTTGTCATATCTGTCCCAGTATAAAATCCAAGCCAGCTGCTGGAATTAAGCTAAGTACTATTAGAATTAACAGTGTCCTTAGGAAATGTCAGTCTGGGATGTTGATTATATCACCAACAGAATTTGTGTGTTTGCCTGTACTTTCCCCAGGAAGTTCAAGAACCATGAGGGGCTGTAACAATCCAAGTCATCAGAAAATCAAACAAAGGCAGCTCCTCTCCTGCAAGGCAAATTCCCTCCAAGGACTTTAGCATCTGCTTTCTCAGCATAAGAGGCCAGCAGCACCTTAATCTGTGGTAAGTTTTTAAAAGCTCTCTATGCTTTTGTTCCATTCATTTGGGAAACATGTTCCCTCTTACTCCAGGCCAGGCACCAGACTTGCACCATCACCCCTAATCATGTCAACAGTTTTTAACTTTTACGAATTAACCAATGTCTGATATTCTTTACCCATTTCTCTTTCCCCATATACCCAAAAGGAGGTCATTTCCCAATTCTGTAAGTTCTCAAGAGAATTACTACAATGACACCACCACCCTCTCCTACAGGCAGTCGGGATTTTTACTCAAAACACTAGTGCCAAAAGATGCTCATATTTTTCTAACATCTGGAATTTTAAAATGTTCACCTTCATTTCACATTCAAACTAAGAACGTACATCAACCAACCCAGGGGTGGACTAGAGCCACTGAGAGACAACATCCCAACTAAGGCAAGCAACAATTGCTTAGCTCCAGCTCACTAGTTCAGGGCCAGCCAATCCACCTAGTGTTTAAGAAACAGTAGAAATCTGGGTTTTTATATGAATTCTCTCAATTGTTCAGTGTTGGCAACACGTTCCCAAAGTCACACAGCCAATTTGTGGCAGAATGAGAATTAGATCTCAGCCTCCTCCCTGGCCTCATGAAGTCCAAGAGGCTTTGAGTCTGTATATACTCATACATTTCATTTGAAAACTATTAAACACCTGTCATATTCAGAGATATAATTTTAATAAGTGAATGGATGGATGGATGGATTAATGAATGATGAATGGACGGGCAGCCAAATATTTATGAAGGAACTAAGGGACAGAGCAAAACATAATTTTCCAAATTTACCAAATACCTTTAAAAAAAACTAAGATACAACTTCAATTCATAACTATCATTTTCCTTCATAAAATAAATTTATTTGCAATTGACACTGAGAAGATCACATAGTCTGAAAAATAAAAGTAAGACAAACACAGAAATTCTATTTAAGTCAGAGCCTCTTCCACTAAGAAAGCCATGACTAAAGGAAGCACTGTAGCTTTGTAATCCACAGGTAAAACCTCTTCTTGGATTATTTAAGAACCTCTATTCCCTCTCTGCACTCTTGGGAGCATGAGGTGTATATCTGCAGTGTTTCTATCAGGATAGTAATTAGTATTGCTGAGAAGTGCCATCAACAGTAAAAGTAAAATTAGCCAGCACTTGCAAAATTTCTCCTGGGATGTGTGGGTGGCTCCTGTCTCCAGCAAGCAAAGTAATGGGCTTACTATGTCATCCCACAGCAGGCAAATCACCCCGTCAGCAGCACCTGAATAAAACTACCAGCACATCAAAATACACGGCCAACATACCAGCCTTTGCCTGCTTCAACCACAGCACCTCATCCTAGACCCATGCCTCCATCAAATCACACTCATGAGTCATACATTGTTTTTTTAAGAGCACTGATTCTTTTTGCCATCAGGGTACTCTTAATTTTCCTGAAAATTTTTGAGTATGTTAGCATTGTGGCATGTTTCAGCCAATATAAGCCTCTGAGACTATTTTATTCAGTACAGCTATGTAGCAGGAAAAATTGAGGTTCAGTGAAAGGAGGTGATTTGGCCAACATCACATCCTATTTGGCATCAAAGTCAAGTCTACATTAATTCCTAGTCTGGGGACTTTCTCTTTTTGTTAAACCAAGCAGACTCCTTAGTTTACAAGTTACTTCTCTTACTCCACACCTACTAAGGTCTCTATCTGAACCTTTTCTGACCACTTCCTCCCTGAGTTTGAGGAAGAAAAATCGCACCACATCCAAAAGGTTGATCTCATCTTCCCCGGTGGATCTCATCTTCCCCTCACTCTTTCCAACTTTGTTCCATCAAGAACCCCTCTTCCTACCAGCCCACTCCCTACAAATTAAAAATATGGTCAAGTATGTAGAGGGAGACTCCCCAAACTCTGCATTCTCTCTAGTTATCACTCTTCCAAGCTAAGCTCCTTGTAAGAAGAGTATAAAAATTAGTATTACCTCTTCCTGAAACAAATTGCATAGAAGAAAGCATAGGTACTAAACTCATAGACCCTGGGTTCAGAGAGAATTTTATGAATTTGACTTCAAAGACAAGGAAAGTAAAAGCAAAAATAAATGAGTGGGGCTATCTCAAACTCAAAAGGTTCTGCATAGCAAAAGAAACCATCAACAAAACAAAAAGGCAACTAGCCAAATGGGAGAAGATATTTGCAAACAGCACCTCTGATAAGGGGGAAATATCCAAAATATATAAATAACTCATTCAACTCAACAACAACAACAAAACAAATAATCCAATTAAGAAATTAGAAGATCTGAACATACACTTCTCTCAAGAAGACATACAATTGGCCAACAGATATATGAAAAGATGCTCAACTTTACTGCTATTAGGTAAATACAAATCAAAACCACAATGAGATACCACCTCACACCTGTTAGAATGGCTATTATTAACAAGACAAGAAATAACAAGTGCTGGAGAGCTTGTGCAGAAAAAGGAACCCTCATACACTGCTGGTGGGAATGTAAATTGGTACAACCACTATGGAAGACAGTATGGAGGTTCCGCAAAAAATTAAGAATAGAATTACCATATAACCCAGCCATCCCTCTTCTGGGTATCTACTCAAAAAATGTGAAAACATTTTTCCATAAAGATATATGTGTCCCTATGTTCACTGCAGCATTATTCACGGTGGCCAAGCCATGGATACAACTGAAGTGTCCTTCAATAGCTGATTGCATAAAGATGTGGAACACATATACAATGGAATATTACTCAGCCATAAGAAAAGATGAAGTACTGTCATTTGTGACAACATGGATGGATCTAGAGATTATCATGCTAAGTGAAATAAATGAGACAGAAAAAGTCAAGAACCATATCATTTCACTCACATGTGCAATATAAAACTGAAAGCAAAAAACGAACAAGAAAAACAAAAACTCATAGACACAGACAACAGTTTAGTGGTTACCAGAGGGTGGAGTGGGGGATGGTAGAGGAGGGTAAAGGGGGTCAAATGTATAGTGATGGAAGGAAAATTGACTTTGGGTGGTGAACACACAATGCAATATGCAGATGATGTAGTATAGAACTGTATGCTGGGGAAGCCGGGATGGCTCAGTGGGTTGAGCGCTCACTTTGTAGCGCCGGGGACCCAGGATCGAATCCTGGCCCTGGCCCGTGCGGAACCATATGCTGAACTGGGAGCTCCCCCAGTTCAGTTCTCTCTGTCTCTGTATCTCTCTGTATCTCTCCCTCTGTCATAAATAAATAAAAATATATTAAAACAAAAATTTAAAAAAAAAAAAAAAAAAAAAAAAAAAAAAAAAAAAAAAAAAAAAAAAAAAAAAAAAAAAAAAAAAAAAAAAAAAAAAAAAAAAAAAAAAGAACTGTATGCTTGAAACCGATATAAGCTTACTAACCAATGTCACCCGAATAAATTTGATTTTAAAAAGAATAGTAGTAAAAAAGGAGATAGAATATCTCATATAAGAGAGAACACAGGGGAAGCTGGGATGGCTCAGCGGGTTAAGTGCTCGCTTTGCAGCCCCAGAGCCCGAGGATCAAATCCTGGACCCAACCCAGGTGGACCCATATGCAGAACTGGGGTGTGCCCCCAGTTCAGTTCTTGTCGGGGCCTATGTGGGAGGCTCCCTGCCCAGTTCCTGCCCTGCACAGCCCCAAGCACACCTGTGGAGTGAAACTATATGGAAAACTAATGCTGTCAACTATGGAGACTGCTCTGGGCCCTTCCCCTTCTCTCTGTCTCCGTCTGTCTGTCTGTCTCTCTCTCTCTCTCTCTCTGTCAAAAAACAATAAAAATAAATCTTTAAAAAAAAGATTCTTAAAAAAGAAAGAGAAAACAGAATTGAGGAGTATAAGGACAACATATTTGTTTATATCTATATGAATAATTTCCCAGCAAAATATAAAGTATCAAAAAAATCAACATTACCACTTCCAATCCACTGCAGCCCAACATCCCCTCTTACCACATCCATGATGATGTTCTGGAAGAGGCCACAAGAAGGCCAATGACACCAAACCCACATCCCTACTCAGCAACACTACCTGGATGACTGTGGCTTTGCAACAAAACATGACCAAAGAACCAACTCCGGATCTCCCCACTTCCTGAATCTTCTCCAGTGGCCCAAGTTTAAATTGTGTGACTCCTTTTGTTCCCTGCATTAGACTGGAAGTTCCCTATAGGCAGGAATTTTTGTCTATTACTATCTCCTCAGCACCTAGCCCCGCACATGGTGGAAGTTCCGTATTTGTTGAGTTAATCCATCTCAGCCATTCAGTCAATATCTCATTTGACCTTCTTGGGGAGCACCAGTGACATCTCCAGTGGAAAGTGGATAGACAAGACATAGTTAAAGGCCAGTGGAAAGATCTGGGCTAGAGAACTTGATTTGGAAGACCATTCCTTTGGTATAAACTATTAAAGTGTCATTATAAGAGTTTTAGCGAGACAGAGATGATGCAGCAGATGGATTCAGTGACAGAGATGAGCAAAACAGACCAAAGTTTACAGTAATAATCAATCAACCAAACACTTTTTTTCTCTGAGTGTTCAGGATTCTAGCTGATTGGATTACTCTATCTAGACCTGAAAGCCATGGGATCTTTGGACAACTGGAGACTCTGCCCTTCCTACCGGTTTAAAATTGTGTTTACTGGGAAGTCACCCTCATCTTTTTTCTCTATTACCCTCTATAAGTGATACAAAACTTTATTTCACTCATGCCACAGAAAATCTTTCAATGCAGCTACCAGAAAATGTAATGTGAGTCTTCCTTTTTTTTAGCATCAGAATGGTCTGGCTACGGCCCAGAGTTCTCCAGAGCAGCCATCTGCAAATCAACATGAACTGGCTTGGATTCAGCATAGACAGTCCATAACTCAGTCAAGAAAACTCTCCTAGCCACACCTAAGAAGCTCATATAAATTTGGTTTCAAGTGGATGTTCTAATTCCACTGATTCTGAAAAGGAGAAAGAACAGCAGGAAAATAAGGAAAACTGTTCCCAAGATCGTGAAATGGTACATCCTTGGCATATAACAGCAATACATGTGTGTCCAACAATGACATTTTGGAGAAGACCTCTCTCTCTCTCTCTCTCTCTCTCTTTCTTGCTCTCTCTCTCTCTCTCTCTCTCTCTCTCTCTCTCTCTCTCTCTCACACACACACACACACACACACACACACACACAGAGTAGAAATGCACATCAAAGAATTAAACCAAGGGAAAGTAAGGCTGTTCTCAACTCAACAGACCAAGAGTTTCTATAGGGTCCACAATCACCTTTCCCTTTCTTTTATTGTTAAATGTATTGGGATGACATTGGTTAGTAAAAGCACAAGACTAGCATTTCAAGAAATGTTGAAGGAGGTTATTCATTCTGAAACCAAAAATCAAAATAAATGGGGAACATTGCCCCCAGTTGGGACAACAAAAAAATAAAAAAGGAGAAAGAAATGGCTATAGAAAATCTTCATGCCTTTCCCTTTTGACCATCAGCACAGCTTTCAAACTCATTTTTCTGCTTCAACTCCCTTATTTAATCTAATTAAATGTAAATACTATTAAATTTACCCCTATTATAGGATAAATTTACCCTTAAAGCAGGCACTACTATTACACCTACTTTACAGGTGAGGACAGGCATGTCCAAACCACAGCCCAAGATGGCTTTAAATGATGACCAACACAAATTAAACATTAAAAAATTATGAGATTTTTGTTTGTGTCCTTTTTTTTTTAACTCATCAGCTATTGTTAGTGCTACTGTTTTTATGTGTGGCCCAAGAATTCTTCTTTTAATGTGGTCCAGGAAAGCCAAAAGATTGGACACAGCTGGGTGAGGAAATAGGCTCAGAGAGGTTAAGTAAGTTGCCCCAAGTCCTACAGCTGGAACCCAGGCAATCTACCTCTATAGCTGGTGTTCTTGACTTCTATCAAAGACAACCAAGCAAGAACAGAAAAGGCAGGCCCACTAACTCTGCATTGACAGTCAGCTCACACAAACTTTGAACAGGCAGCATATCAGAGGCAAAGGGTAACACTTGGGCTGCCAGAATTACAATATAAGCATCACGTAGGAATGTCACTCACATCCTATCATAAGGGTAGGAAACACCTAATAGAAGTTAAGCAGGTGCTCAAAACCGACACCAAGTTGAGACTTTCTCATTAAAGTTAATCAGAAGAAATGGATGAGATTTGGAAAGGCAATGAGTTTCTCAACAAGTCATTTATGCAGAGTCCATGCCTGCCTTAAGGTGGACGACCTTGTGTACCGTATTTTCCGGCGTATAAGACGACCAGGCGTATACCCCCGAGGCTGTAGTCTTATACAGCGAATATAGGCCTAAACCTACGTTTTAACTGTAAAATTAGGGGGTCGTCTTATACGCCCGGTCGTCTTATACACCGGAAAATACGGTACACAGGCCTGGCCACTCCATACATGAGTCAACCCTGACACTGAAAACTAGCTCTAGAAGTAGTCTGCGTGGGCTTGATCCCAGCTCTGCCACTTGGAAAAGTGACTTCCCTTCTAGCCTTCCATTGCCAAATGTTCCTTGGGTGACAACATTGCCCCCAGTGTGTGTGTGTGTGCATGTGTGTGTGTATTCAAACCAGACACTACAAGCCCAGTCATGGGTTTATAAGATAGGAAGCAGCTGCCTCAGTCATTCCTTCTCCCCAGAATGTTCCTACTAAGAAACAAAATGGCTGCATATCGCTTCCAAGATACAATCAAATGCTGGCTTCTCAGAGAAACAGAAAAAAATGGCACGTGCCAGAATTCTGCTTGTCAGGCTGTCCTAGCTCTTGGCAGAATGCCCACATTCTGCCTAAAACCTATTTCCCAAACTTTTCAAAAGGCTTTCCACAGCTTTCAGAACCTGACCTTTAGAGCAGCTTTATCTATGTGTGTGTGTGAAATAGATTTACAATTTTCTATATTCATGCAAAGCCAAATCACTTATTGCGTCCAAATGCCAGCTGGGGGCAGTGGGAATTTGCACACAGATGTCAGTGAACTCCAAAACAACAACACGAGAGCTCCACCTGCAACTAATTATAGAAACTGAAATTGCACACTGGCCAGAAGAGACCCGGTTCAGAACCCACCCATCTGCTTTTGCCGATAAAAACACTCTGTTACTTTTTCTCCTGTCAACCTCGACTTGCTTCTTAAAATCCTCTAAGGATGTTGTCTATAGGGAATTTTATCAGGCAGTGAATGTTTTGGGGGTGACCACTCCTTCTGCCTTCCCCTCCCAGAGCTTGGTTTCAGTTAAGTGACTTTGGCACAAAAGAGGCTAAAATCTCATTGAAATATTCTAAGATGTTTCTTTGGTTGTGTGCTGTTGCTATCTCATAGCCAAAATAAAGTGATCCAGAGAAAAAATAGAAGATGGAAGTCATTTCGCTCTCCCAAGGTCCAGCATATAAGAATGTTTATTTTCCTCCCATCAGCCAAGTCTTTCATAAGAAAACCTGGGAATAAAAATCTGTGAGGCTACTAATACAATGCACATGGCTGATCCTAGGGCTGACTGCAAGAGATTACTGAGGCAAAAACCAGCTGACATCTGTGACAAAGATGTATAGTTCACTTCAAATCATTCTCCTATATTCTAGCAAACAAAGAAATCAACTGTTGGCTCAGTGCCATCTCATCTATCTTCAGAACCAAAGGAAGTTTTCACCTACTCATGAAAGGCATTAAGACTGTGGTTTCAGTCTACGTAGGTCATTGCCTAAGTCTGGACCAAAGTTTTTCCATCTCTCTGGAAAGGTAGACAACACTGCAGTTCTCTGAAAAGAGGAGGGAGACTATTTCAAGGATGAGGAAAGTAGACATTTCTTTTTGTCCTAAGATGCAGCATGATAAGTTATGTTGTGGTGCTAAATTAGTTCATATTATCCAGTTCTAAGTCCATGTGACTATGTAACATTGGGGAAAATACACCCAGATACTCACATTTCAAATCAGAGTTAAAATGGAAAAAAAAGAAAACACACACAAATGTGACATGTAAGTGACTTCTTAATTTATCATGCCTCTTGACATGACGTTTAGGCCTTTAAAACATTAGGAGAAAACGAGTAACTAAGGACAGCACAGTGGGCATCTGTTTCTGTCCTAGAACCCAGAGCATCCCTCCAGCCTCCATCTCAGTAACTTGAGAGAACAGCTTCTCTCCCAATGCCTGCTGCTCTAACAGGGTCACCAGTCACAGTAACCCCTTTTCACTGGCCTGTCCCCACCCCTGCTACATATACTCACCAACTCTGGAGGCAGAAAATAACTAAGGCAGGACCAAAGTCCTGCCATAAATTTTCCAAGTGGGCAATGAAGACACAGGGATCTCTGAACCCTCCAGTTGTGCTAGCAGCCTAGGCAGTTCAGTACATGAAGGGGGAAACGAGGCTGACACGCAGAAACAGATAGCAAGAGCCAACGATGAAGCAGTGGGGAGAGAACGTCCTGCTCCAGCTTGGGGCCCTGGGTCCAGTTAACCCCACGCTCCACACCCAAACCCTTCTACAATACAGGAACTCAGAAATGCCCCGTTGTTGCTTATGCAGGCTTTCAGTAGCAATTGTGTCACTACTTTGGAGTATTGCCCAACACAATTAGTAAGTAGGTATCTTCATTCTAACGTGTAAGGTCCTTTAAGATCTCGTTACCTCACTCAAGTGTACCTATTTTTATGATTCACATGACTGATAATTATTGTCATAGTTATCAATTAATGATTTTCTGTGTTTTATCAGTTAGGAAGGTACTGAGCTGCAAGTAGTAGAATACCTAACCAGTGACTTAAACAAGGAAGGGTTTATTTTCTCACATGACCAGAGTCCAGAGGCAGGCCATTGCAGGGGATGGTGCAACTGCTCAGAGAAGGAGGGACACATGTATCTGTGCTTGTCTTGGTCTTTCTTTCACGATTATTATATGGCTGGCATATTGGCACTCAAGACAAGACGAAGGGGAAGAAGTATTGCTGGTGACATTTTTTCTTTTTATCTTTTTTATTGTATTGTTTTCGACAGAGAGAGAGAGAAGGGGGAGGGCCCAGAACAGTCTCCATAGTTGAACTTCATCAGCTTTTTCGACATGGTTTTATTCCACACAGGTGGGCGGGAACTGGGCTGGGGGCTCCAGCATGGGAGGCATGCCCCTTCAAGCCAAGGGCCAAACCGGGGGCAAGAACCAAACTGAGGGTCTCCCACATGGGAAACACACCGCAGTTCAGCAGATTGGTCCGCACAGGCCGGGGCTGGGACTCGATCCTCAGTCCCCAGGGCTGCAAAGTGAGCACTCAACCCACTGAGCCATCCTGGCTTCCCCGACATTTTTTCTTTGTATCAGGAAAACACAAAGCTTTCACAGAATCTCCCAGATTTCCATTTGGGTTTCATTAGCCAGACACTTCATAAAATACATACGTATATATATTCACTTCACTTCCTCTCTGCTGTGGCAGGGAACAGACTATCCTGACCCCACTGACTTTGGGTTTGGCCACATAACATGCTTTAGCCAACAGAAAATTAGTGGATATCATGCAAACAGAGACTTTAAAGGTTTCAGACATTTGATGTCTGTAATCCATCATGAGAAGATAAAGCCCTGAATAGCTGCTGTTGCGAGGAGAAGGTACAGACATGACATGTGACATGATTGATCCCAACTTGCAGCCTAGAACCAGGTGCCCAGGGTCCATACCTATCCAACTAAGCTGCAGGCAACCCACATATGTATGTGATGGAGAAATAATGCTTGTCTTTTTGAGCCAAGAAGTTTTGGGATGGCTTGTCACACAGCATTACTGCAGTAATAGCTGTCTAATACATAGGTGCTCAGTTTAAGACCAAATTTCACGGTCAAGTAAATTTGGATAATTGCTGGATTAAGAAAATGTAATAAATATTTTATTAACTGCAGGAGGTAGAGCATTTTACATGTTAATATGTTATGTAAGTTTGCTAGAGCTGCCACAACAAAGTACCACAAACTGGGTGGCCTGAACAACAGAAATTAATTGTCTCAGTTCTAGAGGCTAGAAGTTTGTGATCAATGTGTCAAGGCTGGTTCCTTCTGAGGAATGTGAGGATAAGCTCTGTTCCAGGCCTCTCTCTTGGTTTATAGATGGTCATCTTCACTCTGTCTCTGCACATAGTCTTCCCTCTTTCCATGTCTACGTCTGTATCCGAATTTCCCCTTTTAATAAGGACATCAGTCATACTGAATTATGGTCTACCCTAATGACTTCATATTAACTTCATAACTTCTATAAAGACCCTACCTCTAAATAAAGTCACATCTGAGTTACAGGGGGTTAAGACTCCAACATAACATTTTTTTTGGGGGGGGGGGCACACATTCAACACATAACATATGCATTATGACTTTCCAGGATAGGAGTATCTAGCATACTGTGTCTCAAGTGTCTTTGACCAGAAAAATCCCCTTTAGAAAATGTTATTTCCCTGGACACACTCTGGAAATACTGGCTTTAAGGGATCCATGGATCTCAGACACACTAGTAGAAGGAATGGTGCCTGGAATGAGGCATAGGGATAAGACAGTTCTATCTGAGTGGTGAAAATATTTAAGTCCTACCCACAAACATGAGAGCCCTGACGCTCCAGAGACGTGTGCAATCCCACAAATACTCAGTACTCTAGATGACGTGTAGCTACACTTCACTGTCAGTGGATACCCCTTCACAATGCAGCTGACTCATCACCTTCTGAACAGGAGATAGAATTAATTCTATCACCCACTTGCAATTGCTACAACTCTTCCTGTCTGGACATACAATGAAATGAGTATGTTAGAACAGAGTTGAATGACCTCTGCTAAAATGACTCTGCAGTTATACAAATAAAAAAATAATAAAAATACAGGAAACACAGAAATGTGAGCCAGCTGGACCTTTTCAAGTTACAGGCTCAAATGAGAATCAATAAATCATATATTAAAACTAGCTCAAAAATACATCAAAAGCCCATATTAATATTGATTTAGAGTAGATTATTTCCTATCATGTTAAGCCAGAAATAGAAATTATCACATAACCATGGCTTATAAGCTGTGACGTTCCCCAGATAGGTTTACTTACACTTCTTAGGTTGCATTTCCCAATGACCTTGTCCCACCTCTCCACACCTAAGATGGGTAAATATTAAATCTAGTACAATCTCCCAGTGAGTGATGCTATTTATATTCATGTAGATCCCTGGTTAGCCATGCACAACTTAGGAAAATGTTTAAAATTGTTTTATATACTTGTATTTGAAAAAAATAAGCCATTAAAAATTCAAAGTTAATGACTGGACAAAATATTCAGGAATATGAAAAGTCAATTAACTTAAATGAGTATGCACCAAGCTGCAAGATATAAATCCTTATGAACTTTCTGAAAATGTATTTTCTACCACGTTTTCTCTCTTTCTCTCTCTCTCTCTCTCTCTCTCTCTGATCTTCATCACACAGGTAAATAAAATGAAGCTGTAGAGAAAAAACAATCATATAATCTTTTAGAGAAAATGGGGTCACTGTACATCCCTGTAGTTGCATTCTTCTACCCCCAATACCCTACCCCAATCCCACACAGGCCATTAAAAATAATAAAGAGTGTTCCTCAAGTGGCAGCCAAACATTCATTCTAAATCTTTTCTCCTCACTTCTCCCCAGGTAAGTCCTCAAGTGTGACCCTGAGAACACGGACTACGTGTTCATGCCATTTCAAAGAATTAGCTGGCCGTAATACTCCATCCCACTCTTCTTCCATTCAAGAAAGTACATCATGAAGCATAAGTGATAGCATAAGGATAACTCTGCATCTGTTCACTCTGGTTAATACAAACAAGCCAATGTCAGCATCAGGAGAGAGCATCATACTGAATATCACTAATCTAAGAAAAGATCAAAACTGAAATTACAGCTTCTACTGAATACGTATCACTTTTGCATGGTCATAAAGTCAAAAAATCATAAGCTGAATGACTGTAAGTTGGGGGCTGTCTATAGTAATTTCTTATATCTAGCATATAGGAGTATGAAGTATGATCTTTCTACATTATACTAAGATTGTATTCACAGCTCAATGATCCTAAAGTGAACATAAAGTTAGGGTCTTAGAATTTGGCATGAAATTATCCAAAGCCTTAAATTTCAGCTCTGTCAATTACTAGCGGTATTATCTTGGGCAAGCTGCTTATTCTCTCTGCATTTATGAATATTTTCATCTGTAAAATGAGACAAAATCTAGCACTTACCTGAGATGACTGATGCAAATTTAAGTAAGATAATGTACACAAAACTCTAAGCACAATCAATGCCTAAAACATAGTAAGCCCCCAACAGATATTACTACTGCTGGTAGCAGCAGTAGTAATAGAAATAGCAGCAACAGCAGAACATCTGCATTGTTCTCCAAACTTTATTTCACCTATAGTTCCACTTCCTGACAAACATAAAAACCTCATTGGTAAAAATGTCTACTGATCCCTGCTACTTGACTCTACTCTCCGTCCTGAAAAGAGGAGAGAACCATACCTCCCAGCCCCTTGCAACTGTGTCACTTTCAGTCCAGGGAACAGAGGGGCCAATGTGCAATCTCCAGGTATTCTTCCTCGGCTGTAGCCATGTGCCAAGATGCAGGAAGCCCGGATCCGGAGTCACTGCCTGGAGGAGAGCTACCCTGGGGAGTCATCTGACCTACTTCATACTTCAGGTGAATACAAAGTAAACCTCTGATGTGTTAAGCCATTGAGATGAGAAGTTTGTTGATTACTGCAGCAGGATCTACCCTATCCTGACCAAAAGGTACTCATATACCCCTAAAAGGGATCTTGACACAACTCCAAGGAGGGGAGGAGGAGCACTTCGATTTAAAAAAAATAAAAATAAATAAACTTGCTTTTGGTCAATCTTCATATTCATTACTTTGTAATACTACCTAATCTTGCCAGTAAATTGACTTCTCAAACTCTCTATTCTCCTCCCTCCTTTTATATTCTTAAACTAAAAAACAAAAGAATTATATTTTACTTATATTTAATATATAGATTAATACTGGGGTTTTCACTAGGTCATATGTTCCATAGTCATATGTCACAAAGCCACATGTCACCCATAGTACCCAAGGTAGCCTGTGACAATAATTTAGTAGGTTCCAGAACAAGGAAGGGATCACTTGTTAACTATTCACTTGCTCTGGCTTAAGGCAACATGGCTGTCACAGAAGACCATGATATATTGGCACAATAGCACATCATGTAATTTATTTAAAAATAGACATGAATAAGTAGAAAGCTATGTTCAAAACATTTAATGATTGAAGCATAAAATAAAAGCATTTTGGCAGCTGACAGTTTAAAAAATATATTTAACTTTGTCACTACTTGCATCATTCCTAAACTGTTTTAACCTTTCCCAAAGCAACCACAAAAGGAAGAAAACCAGTATACAACTAGGGAAATACACATAGTAGTAACAGGTTCACAGGATTTCGTGAATAAGCAAAGATAGAAAAAAGCAGAAATGATAGTGAAGAGCATTAATTTGATTTAGGAGTAAAAAAAAAACAACAAAGATTTCTGTTCCACCTAAAAATCACATTTCCACATTTGTCAGATCATCAAAGTGACCAGGTGACTGTGTCCCACACAACGAAGAAGAGCAAATAGCAGATTCTCATACAGATCAGAAATGTTTCTACTGGTGCTTGGACTTTAAAGGGATGGTAGCCAGGGAAACAGATAAGAGGGTCATCAGTTGACCCTAAAAAAACACTTCATTAGGCCAATGTAAATACCAATTATTGCAGGAGGATCACTGGTTGAGCAAAGTTAAAATTACGTCAAATTTCTTCAGAAAGTTAAATGACATCTGGGAATTTTTTTTAGTCAAATGGCACAGCACCCCCTACTCCACATCTCTTAGCACTTACCTCACTGCCAGGAAGAGGTGAGGCTGGGATATACACCCAGGCAAGTCTGACTCCAAAGCCCTTATTTAAACAGCATCGTATAAATGAGCCTCACAGAACAGGTAGGATGTGAAAATGGAGACGGACTGGGAATGAAAGGGAAGAGCAGGGAGAAGAGATGCTGAGAAGTCCTCCAGCAGAAGGTAATGGAAAGATCAAAAGCGTGGAGTTAGGAAACTCTGAGTATGAGCAGGAATTATCAAGTGGTGGTTCTGGTAGCATAAGAGATGTGGAGGCAGATGGAAAGACTAGTTCAGGCTTTCCAGTAGAAGGCTCAGCCAACTCAGGCCAGACTTCATTCTGGAGGCACTGAGTAATTGTTGAGGTCTTTAAAGCAGGGAAATGGCATAACTGCAGGAAGACACTGGGAAAACTAATCTTGCTATAATATGGAAGGTGGATTAAAGAAGAGAAAGTGTCTTGCACATAGTATGTATTTAATTAACATTAAATCGATGAGGCAGAAACACACTGTTTTGCTAACATGATACCAAGCTCATTCTACCTAATCCCATTTAATATTGGTCATCTTGTTATTTAGAGAACAAACTCCACTCATTCTAGAATGAAATAATGCTGCTGGTACTTTAAAAAAAAATCAATTCACCAGTCAAATGTGGCCCTCTAAATTTTGCTGTTAAATATCTACTTTTGCAACAATTAATTTTCCTCTTCTATTCAGAGGGAAGTACATCTGAGCGTCTGTTGTGACTGCTGAAAAAGAAAACAAAATTAACCAAGTGTAAAAGTTAGGCAATGAGGAGTGATGCTCCCCTCTTCTACAGCAATGTGCAAGGTTATTCGAAATTTTAAGATCACAAGCCGTAATCTCATATTTCCTATGCCCTCTTATAGTCTTCAAGTCAAACACATACAAAGTCATAGCTTTCTTGATGATGCCAAACTTTCTTCCGTACAGGTGGTGGTACCATTTGCCAAGCATCAACTATTCAGTGAGAAGCCAAGGTTGAAAAACACTGAGATGAGTCATAGCCTACCTGGTTTTCTTCATGGGAAACCCTCATCTGCTCCTTGAGAACAGACATCCGGGCTGCCTCTTCTTTCCTCAAGACTCTTTCCTTCTTGAGCTCAGGACTCCAGAAAGTCTTGATACTGTTCATGGATGATCCCAGCTTGCTGTCCTTGATGTCTAGCTCTTTCCGAAGGAGGTCATTCTCTCTCTGAAGTTCCTTGAGCTGGGCTTGAAGGTCTAACATTGTGCTATCCCTTACCTGCCGCAACATGGAGGGGACTTGGTGGTGGTGATGATGAGATGAGCTGGTCAAACCACCATGTTGGTCTGTGTATGAAAGCACATCTGTGTGGGAGAGTCCAGCGGAGGCAATATTGGGACTACTCCCCATGGCTGTGACTCGGCCTCCATATACAGCTCTATTTGTGGCCCTCCCCAGAGTCATGGTGCCCTTTGGGTAAGTTGTTGAAGCCACCCCCTCATGATCACTCAGATACATGGGTCCAGATGTAGCATAGGCTGCATTGAGAGACTGAATATTCTCCATGGACAGAGTCTTGCCCGTTCCCCCACCTCCCCCACTACTTGTTCTTCGATGACCCAAACGGGGAGACCTTGGCAAACGAGGAGACCTGGAAGGGCTCCCTTCCAGATTGGTGATTGTTCTTGCACTTCCATACATTTTTCTTCTATTACGAGGTGCTACTGAAGAGAAGGAATGCTATACTACGTTGGAGATTAAGCCAATATTTCCACTGTTGGCCAGAATTTTCACTGTATTATTTTCACAGTCTGTACCAGAAAACGATTCCAATCAGATCTGAAAAATGAGAAAAAGGATAATCAGAAACAAACTTCTTTAGAACTCTGACTATAATTTCATTTTTTCAAATATATGTAGGTAGCCACAGATCAACTGTGCTAAACCAGTTCTGTTTTAGGCCAGTGCTTCCTCCATAGTTTAGTAAATGTTCAAATAAATAAGGCAAACGAGGTTTTGATTTTACACCAAGATGTCTCAGAGACTTTAAGACACAATGTGCATTGTAACTATTTAAAAATTCAATGTGTAATGTAGTTTTTCCCAAATGTAATTGACAAAAATAAAAATCCTTTTCCCTTTAGAATACCTAAAAACTGTTCACTGAACATGCACACTGATTCACTGAATGAATATTTTTTAAGCATTACCTTAATCACCAGTGTTGGATGCTGGGGATGAAGCAGTGACTGAGACAGGCTCAGCTTCTGTCTGTGGTTATTTTACCCACGAGAATAGACTTTCTCTGAGTTTTCTGCATCTCAAACCTAAAATGGTTTGAGGGGAAGATGGTTATAGAAACCAGGCACCGCTTTAAGGACAGGGACATGAAACTGACCCAAAAGTATCAGAATTGAGCTCTAAGAGGGAAACAGAGAAGACCAAAATAATGACTGGTTGAAGTTTTGGCCTACTAGGGCAAGAAATAAACATAATTCTGTATTTATGTTTCAAACCCTCCGTAAAGAACCTAGAGAATGCCAAAAAGAAAACACAAGTCAGTCAGCAGCAGGCTGTGTGTCTAAGTGAAGAAACAGGTTGATGTTGCTTATTCAAAGATCCTATCAGACAGGAAGTATTTTACATAATTCCACAGAATTTGTCAATTTAAAAAACAAAAAAACTTCAGAGACCATTAAAACGATAACACTAATTTCTTCACCACTCTACATCTACTTCTTAACAGTAAGTTTTAATCAGCAACCTAGGCCCAACACTTTATTTGGCAAGTAGTCTCGTCCACAAAATTTGCAAAGAGCAGAGCTGGTTTCCTGGACCACTTTCACCCTTAAAGCTGCAGTGCATTGAGTGCTGTCAAGTTCACAGATCAGGTCAAGGCCCAGTTGCCACAGTAAACCAAAGACGGGTTCCAAGGCTAGCAAGTCGTAAGTCACATGATTCCTTCTTGTTCTACTGAGTCACGCTCCACCTCCCCTCCCCCAGCCCCAGCTGTGTTTACCTCTCCTGATATATTTTTAGGTACTTGTTTTGACACTGAGGCTTTTGTTCTGTTTTTTGGTTTTGTATTTTTGTTTTTAGTATCTGTCTCCTAACTAACATCTATCCAGATTTTTTTTTTTAGTTCTGTAGAATGAATCCCTAAGAAGGAACAAAAAGATCAACTTTATTTAGCAATCAATAATGCAATAACATCTTCTATTTCCCATTACTGACTTCATGAAAACTATTTCTAAGCTTTTCCACCCACCTATAAATGCATTATAGAAAATAAGGTCGTTAAGATCGTATTGTTTTAAATACGATTATGTAGCCAAGATAAGCTCAATCATTGCGCTTCCTTATAAATGCTTCAAACATTGCTTTCTTATATATTTCTGATGTGCCAATCCTAAAAAGGATAAATTATTAATTAGATCAAACTGTGCACAGACACAGAAATATGTTGTTGAGTATGATGCCAAAGAAATTAATCGCATAACACCTTTCACTTTAAAAGCACTTCATAAATAAAACTCAAAATCCAAGAGTAAGTTCCATATAAGGCTCAAATACAAAATAAAATCAGAGATGGTTTTATGAACCTACAAAATACTTTCTCTAATTGAATATGGGTTCATAAATAAAATATCCACTCATCCACTCACACTCTTAAAAGGTTTCAGGACTCTAGAACGGCAAGTTCCAAGGGGGAAAAAGGTGGAGAGAGCCTTGATTCCTGTCTACCTCAAGCATCTCAGACTATCATCGTCTGCAATGGTCTATTTTAAGACAAAGCATTTCCTGCTATCTGCTCTAAATTAGGTTAAGTTTATTTCCATGGATCTCAGCCTCAGCCCATCACCTGAGTCTTGCTGACAGGCCCTGTGAGCTGAGATCATCAGTATCTCCCAAGATTTAGTCCAACTTAAAATATCCTTTTTTTTTCTAACTTAAAAAAAAAAACCTTTGTGTAACAGACTACAGTTAGTTTTAAAACCTTTCTAGAAGAAGACATTTTGCTGAACAGATGTTGGGTAAGAAGCGGCTGACCAGGAGCCAGACGCTGCCTACAGACGTGTTGTGTGCGGCTAGCCCTGTGTTCTCTAGATTTTTTTTATCTATTTGCCAACATAGAGAGATACAGGTATTTCACATTAAAATCCAGATTCTGGCTTCTCCTGAAAAATCTGAAAATCTGACAATGTCAGGCCCACCTGCCTACATGGTGATGACTGGTTAGAGCCAACCTGCAGCCACCCTTTCAAGAGAGGGCTTGCACCCTCCCCTCCCTGCCTCTAGTTATTGCTTTACATTCCGTCTGCTTCTCTCTTTCATGCTTGCCTCTATAGATGTTTAAATTTTACTACTAGTAGTACCCATATAAAAGATCTTAAATAAAGATTCCTTCTCCTTCACTACCTGCTTCAAGTCCTTTACCAAGTTCTACCATTTCTACCCCTAAAATCTCTCTCAGCCCATTCCCTTGCTTCTATTTCTACTATCACCACCCTGTTGTGCCAACATGACTTGCTTAAGCTATCCCATACCCTGCTAAAGCAGCTCTACTGTTCTAATCCTCCTTCACTCTGTTTCTCACACATCAGCCGAGCTATGTTAAGGTAACAACTCTGATCACAAAACATCTATTCCCTTTGTCACTGCAAACAAAAAAAAAATGAAATACCTAGGAATAAATCTAAAAAAGAATGCAAAGGACTTATACACTGAAAACTATAAGACATTTTAAAAAGAAATTGAAGAAGACACGAAATATCTCCCCCTACCCACCTAAAACCCTTCAAAACTTCCCAGTGTTTTTTGGAAAGAAACCAAAATCCTGTACATGGTGATAGAGAGCTGATGCTGGGTGGTGAGCACATAATGCAATGCACAGACAATGTACTGTAGAATTGTACACCTGGAAACTATGTAATTATTACCAACCAATGTCACCCCAATAAATTTAACAATAAAATTAAAAATAAAAAAGAAACCAAAATCCTTCCCTTGGCCAGAGACCCTATAAGATCTATCCATTGCCAACAGTTCCAGCCTCCTCTCATTTCTTTCTCCTTCACTGACTCTGCTGGTTCTACTTGCTGTTGCTCAAATGCATCCAGTCGCTTCCTATCTCAGAGCCTTCATACATGCTGTTCTCTTTGCTGAGCTGTTTCCTATTCATTGTCTAGGTCACAGCATCTGACAGCACATCCTCTACAAGGTCTAGCCCATCCTTATCAGCTCTCTCAGCTATGCTCTCTCAAAGCATAATGCCCCATTTCATGAATGACAGCATTTTTTTAATATGAGAAACTGACTTTATCTGTCCTTCAAGGGTCATGTGTGTGGCTCTCCTATTCAGGAAATATAGGGATGACCAGGTAGCCGGGGTCCTCTGGTGAAGGTGTAAGAATATCCTGCGTAACCCAATCAAGGGTGGTTGGTTTACAAAGTGAGAAACCATGCAAGAGAAGAACTGATATGTATAGAGGATTCTGGAAACTTCGGAAGGGAAGTCATTGACACCCTAGTGGTAATGCCCAGGATTCAGAGTGAGATCTGTGGTCAGAGATGAAGATGGTTGCAAATAAAACTAAAGTTTCCAGAAATAAAGTAATTACTTCAAAATAAGAGGAAGTCCAAGCTGGCGATTGGGACTCAAGACAAGTGACCCAGGAGCCATGGAGAAGTCTGTATGGATGGAGCATGTGGTAAGGTGAGAAGCTCCCCAGAACCCCACCACGCTGCGTGGAACCTGCGCAACAACACACAATGCTGTGCACGGGGCTGTAACTCACAGGCAGTCCATGAGTCTTAGGCAGGGTTCCCCACAGCAGATGCTGAGATAAGGATTTGGGTGCAGGTGGCTCATTTAGAAGCTAATCCCAGGAAGTGCTAAAGGGAGAATCTGGCACTAAGACAAGGAAGTCAAAAAAGTCAACATAGGGTACATTTTTAAGAAGGTTTCTGGTGTGCACGACTGGGCTCAGTCCTGCAGAAGGGGCTCTGAGAGACAACATAAAACCCGCCTCATAGCTGCACCTCCATTTACTATTGGCAGAGGGCTGCTACCCTGGCATAGGCTATGTGGAGGCCAAGAGAAAGCCTTCAGGTTCCAATACAGGCCTAAGTGCAGAGATGTGGGTGGGGCACTGACAGTATCTGCTACACCATGCATAGCGCACCTGTGGCTAAGCATGGCCCCTGGGAGTTTGGGTTGGCCTGTCCTGTTAGGACCATATAGGGGTGACTATGAAGGACACCTCCATCATCTTTCTGTCTGAGGGAGACCAGTCTCAACAGCGACACCTTGTGGTAGGAAGATGCACTCATGTAACAGACTGGATGGGCATGAGTGTGGGATTTATATACCTATCCCTCTCACTTTGGAGCACTGTAATCTCAGGGTATGGGGTCAGGGGAGGAGACAGGGAGAAGTGGAGAGAGGTGAGGAGGAGCCCTAGTTAAAAGACATGGCACCTCCAGCTAAGCAGGAAGGTGGGTTCCAGCACTTTTAGTTTAACGTGGACAAATGAAACTTGGGAATGAGGTTTGTAAATAGTAATCCATATATGACCCAAAAAACACTTCATATTTCATAATTCCATATTAATTATGGTATTGTTGGGATCTCTCTTCCATCTTCCTTTAGCCCCTTATATTGCACCCCAGGGTTTAACATTCATTCTAACATGTCTGTTGCCCAGGCAAGAATACAAATAAATGGAGGCCCAAATATCAATACACACTTTAAAGTTATAAATCGAGCTAACAATCTGGTAAATAAAATCATTCTATACTCCTACCTTAACAAATATAACAATGTGGGTGGTGAGGTTTGAATATTGAACTTAAGATTCTTGGCCTCTTCAGAGTTCTGACCAAAACATGGTAACAAGAGGCAGGCCTGCCCCTGCCAACACCCTTCTCTCCCCAGCCCTGGCTCAGTTGCACCCCAGGGGCCTCCCTCATAAATGTGAACTCTGCAACCCACACACCAGGCTAGCTCCATCTATACCAGGGGCCACCGAACATTTTCTACAAAAGAACAGACAATAAATATTTTAGTCTTTGTGGGCCATTTGGTCTCTGTCACAACTACTCAACTCTGCCATTTCAGCACAAAAGCAACACAGACAATTCATAATCAAATGAGTGTGGCTGTGTTACAATAAAATTTTATTTTAAAAAATAGGTGTGGGCTGGATTCAGCCCACAGGCCGTAGTTTGATGGCGTATGTTTCATACATGCACAAGTAGGTACCCCTCAGCAATTCTAGGCTTCAAGGTGTGCACACTGTGGCATGGTTTGTCCTCAGGACAACAGACCTGAAGCCCACCCCGGAAGAGAACTCGGATCACTTAGGCAGGGAGGTCGTGGGCCTCACTGAACCCTCGAAAGCCAGGCACAGGTTCCAGTTGGCCCTGTGGACTGCCCACCTCCATCTACTGTACACAAGAGGTATGCAAGGCTTTTTGAATATTTGGAAAAAAAACACACACAATAGAGCACTATGACACGTTCATCATATCGTTGAAATCACTTCCATGGAAGTTAAGGCAACAATTCTGTCATTGTAGCCAGAGAGGTGAGACATGGTGGTTTAAAAAAAGGAAAGAAAGGACCTACAAATCAAATCTGGTTAGAGTCATGTCTCTAATTTCTTGATGTAGATAGCCTTCGGAAAATTACTTCACTCCTCTAATCCTCACTTCCCTCATCTGTAAAATATGAATAGCAATACTTTTCATAGTGATTCAGAAAAGATTAAATAAGATTATAAAAGAAAAGTAATTAGCACATGCCCAGCATATAGCCAGTGCTCAATAAAAGCTAATTTTGATAAGTCCAATGCTATTAGAACAGGGTACAATGGTTTTGAACCTCAAAATTGTCTTGGAATTCTCTCAGTCCACTATGCAAGACATTCCTGAGTTGAACTCTGCCTACTTTTCAAAAATGCTCTAGACATCAACATTTTTTTTAGAGATTTATTTTATTATTTTTGACAGAGAGAGACAAAGAGAGACAGAGAGAAGGGGGAGGGCCCAGAGCAGTCTTCATAGTTGAACTTCATCAGTTTTCGACATGGTTTTGTTCCACACAGGTGGGGAGGGGCCGCGCAGGGCCGGAACTGGGCTGGGGGCCTCCTGCATGGGAGGCACACCCCCTCGAGCCAGGGGCCAAACCAGGGGGCAAGAACCGAACTGGGGGCCTCCTACATGGGAAGCACACCGCAGTTCAGCATATGGGTCCACACAGGCCGGGGCCAGGATTCAATCCTGGGTCCAGGGCTGCAAAGCAAGCCCTTAACCCGCTGAGCCAACCCAGCTTCCCCAATCATCAACATTTTTTAAAATTGGACAGAAAAATGAACATTTTTCCCACCATCTGCAGGTTACAATATTATGCATCTATAAGTATGGAACGTCCCAATAATAAGCCATTTCTTCTTTCAATGCCACAATAATATGAAGGGGGGGAGGGGAATCCCAGTTTCACAAAGCAGAGATTTTCAAAAATGCTTTCCCATCATTCTCCACAAGAAGCTCTTTGCAACTCAAGTACATTCATCCACACATCACTACTCTCTCCTTTAGTTCCCCCAACCTCATTTTATGATTATGTTTTCCATATGCAGATTTAGCATGATTACATGTTCAGCCGCCTTGGCTGTATTTTATGGTAAGGGGCTTAAGTGAAGAGGCTGACCATATTCTATACTATAAGGTAAGGACTCCGTACACCCAAGTATTAGTTAATTGTGCTTTCCATTAGCTATTTCCATTGTATTAATTTCAAACTCTAACATTTTATACTAAAAGATCATATTTTAAATCTAAATTTTAAATCTAAAACACATAAAAATGTTAAATAACAAGTATCTAGTTAGTACACAGCTAAACACAAATTAAAAGTATATAGCAAAACCCCAAACAATAAACAGTAAAAATAATTTGAGATGTTAAATCAAATTATTAAAAAATTATGCTAATATAAAATGCTGATTATAACAACATTATTCATCGTCTCATAAAGTTTCACAAATATAACAAATTAAGTTGGTTGCACTGAAAAGATAAATAAGGTCTTTAGATCCATGTTTAAAAAACTGTGTATTTCTTTTACACTGCAAATATAAAATGTCAATTGGCAAAGCTTTAGTTATAGTACATGTATAAAAAAATTTCAGGAATTATTAGGTATTACACTAAAAAATCCTCAATCTGTTAACTAATAGATGTTTCAGAGAAAATGATAGAAAGGTAGGAGACTAATAACTCTACCCCTTGGTCTCTAAAAAGTCAATCACACAAAAATTGTCTACAACTAAAATCAACATGTAAGGATTATGTCTAAATAGGCTTTTACAAGAAAAGAATGTATACATAATCATATATACAAGGGGAAATTTTAGCAAATATTATAAGCTATTTCAAAAGAAAAAAGACCACAATCAATAGGAAGGGATGGGAAATAGCTTAAATGTTGCAAATTTCAGAGAACAGCATTCATCAATGAATTCTGGAAAGAAGAGAAAGAATAAATGTCATACCCTAACTCTAGGATCTCTCAAAAACATGACTCATCATCATGGAGAAGTCACATGACCCTCTAAAAACTGAAATTATAGTAAATGGGAGGCAATAACTGCATGAAGTCATCAAGTAACTGAGTTACGTCTCTTAGTCAGTATACAGACAAGGGTAAGCTTATCTAACATAAAAATATATTAAAAGGTAAATCATGGGACATGGTTCAAATCTATTCAACAAATATTGCTAAAGAACAAATCAGTAATACGGTTTCTGACCTTCCTGAGATCCAAAGCCCTCCATTTCAAAAGAGAGTCATAGTCCCTTATTCAGGCTCACATGAGCAATTCTAGTTACTGTGCAAGCCTGCCAGGTGAGTGAATATTAGAAATAGATGGGAGGGGAAGCCGGGATGGCTCAGTGGGTTAGGTGCTCACTTTGCAGCACCGGGAACCGAGGATCGAATCCCCGCCCGGGCCTGTGCAGACCCATATGCTGAACTGGGGAGTGCCCCAGTTCAGTTCTCTCTCTCTCTCTCTCTCTCTCTCTCTCTCTCTCTCTCTCTCTCTCTCTCCTCTCTCTTTCTGTCAAAAACAAACAACAAAAAAGTGTTTAAGAAAATAAAAAGAAATAGATGGGAGCCCCTCTGGAAGACATGGTCTCAGATGGAGAGTCCTAGGAAAGAAAAACAAATAGTACCAGAGAGAGAAAATCCAGTTTTTTAACCTGGGAAAGAACTGAGGATGATGGGACAGATCCATAGTCATGTGTATTAAAGAATTTAGAAATATCATGAGAACTTAAGGTTGTTTTTATTTCAATAATCTGAAAACAATGTTAAGATATGCTTGATCATCATGGCAGCTGAGCCTATTGAGCCTGAGCAATAAACTGTACCCGGAAGAAACACCATGGGTCAATGAGAAAGGAAAAAAAATGAACTCGGGAATCTAAACTATGCGTTCTCACCGGTTGAAAGGTCAGGGATATCAAGTTCCTCAGCATGAATCAGTTTCACAGAGCTTGAATTTGGTGAATATGGTCAGAGAATTGAGTCTTCACCCAGCACACAGCAAGGTACACCAGTTGACTCCCAGAGAACTCTCTCAGAATAGTCAGCAACACATTCCAATTGTAAGCAGCAATTTAGTTAATGTGATTAAGTTAATTTGAATTAGTAATATAAAACGTACTTAATTTCTATGTTGATTTAGGTTTTATAAAGGCATAGGAGCTAAAAAGAAAAAATACTTCACCAGCTTTATGTTTATACAATAAAAAGTATCACTACAATAATAATAATTTAAGTCAACCCTGGGGTTCTACAAGAAATTATTTTCTTTAAAAGGGACCTCATCCAACTTTGAGGAACCTTAAATTAAACATATACTGGGTTTGAGTTCTGAATCTCACTTATGTTATCTGTTTAACCTTGAGCAAGTTAACAGACCTCTCTGAGCCTGGTAAGTACCTTAGTAAGTAACAACGTCCTCAGGAATAACAATAGCTATTTCACAAAAATAAGGTGAGTTATGAGTAAATCAGAGAAAGTGTACAAGTGTTTAGCACAGTGCCTCAGGCTTAGTAAATATTCAGTCCAACAGCTCTCATCGTCATCAGTATTAACTACAGACACCCTGTGTTATTTTCTTAAAGGATGATCATCCTGTTGTTAATACTACTTCTTTGTTCTCTTTTAATTTCACATGACTATGAAAAGCATTCAATTCTGGACCCTAATGTTTCCTTCAATCTCTATAATTGGTTCTTAAAGACAGTACAATTGATTGAATTACTAGAAATAATAATACTAACTATGTGGTTGATTTTGCATAGATCCCAGAAGACAACTAGACCCTTAAGTCTAATACATTTCCTCCTTATAAGTAAAATAAGAATAACAATATTAAACAAGTTGCAATGGATCTAAAAAGATAAACTGGTCTTCATTTGTTAAGCAATTTGGAAATGGGAGTAAAATTTTACCAAGGGTAATAAATTGCATCATTTGTTCAAAATGTTCACTGTTGGCTCCAGCTGGCTCATTCCCTACAGTTGCCCTCCTGTAGAAGAATCCTTTCTGCTTCACTGACATTAGGCATGGCTATGTGACTTGTTTTGTCAAATGCAACATGAGCTGAAGTGACACATGCCATATCCAAACAGACACTATAAAGAGCCATCTTATGAGTAAAACATCGTTTTTTCCTCCTCTACCATGAGAATGGCCCATCCAAGAAAGGGTTTGCTCCTTCAGCCTGAGTCCCAGCAGAAAGATAATGTGGAGCAGAACAATACACAACCCATGAGACAGAAAGCAATTGAGATGTGGAGGTTATCTAAGCATAACCTTGCAATATCTGACTAATACACCCAGCTCCCACAGATGAAGAACTAAAACAAAGTATTTAACACTTTGGTAAAAAATATAGGGCAGCATTTTCTCACTGATTTATCTCATTTCTTTCCTCCTTTGTCACAATACCAATCTAGGCAATAATCGTCCTTTCAGGGACAAAATATCTCATGTTAGGTCTCTACATAAATGCAAATCACTTATACATGGTATCTTTTCAGACACAGAAACACATAACCAATCATTTTAACTGCCTCCAAATGTCTATTTTCTTTATCAATCCTGGGCCCTGATTTTTTTCCTAACAAACAGCTGTTTCTGATGCTTGGACATCAATATTAAGGCCATTGTCAGAAAGGCTCAAAGGAGGATAAATCCTGCTGAGAAAATATAGTTATGCAAACAGTTTAAGTGAATGCCAGAAAACATCAGTGGGTGCAAGCTGGAAGTCATGATCCCAACAATCAGCACATGTATGAGTGCCTGTCTGGACCACAGCCCCATGAAAAGTCCAGTTGTGGAGATGCTAGGATGGCTCAGCGGTTGAGCACTTGTCTTGCAATTGCGAGGTCTGGGATTCAATGCCCGGCCCCAGCCCATGCAAACCCACATGCTGAACTGCAGTGGAACTGGTAACTGCCCAGGATGGCTTGGTGGCAAAGGTTCTCGTCTCCCATGCGGGAGGCCCCCAGTGATTCCACTGTCTTCCCTTGAGCTTTCTGCAAGACAGATGATTCAACCATGATAGGTCCTTGAAGGCAATAATCATGTCTCATTCATCTTTGTATCTCACTACTAACACTTAAAGGCACCTCATTTTAGAACAGTTAAAAGCACATAGGTTTTGAGTCAAGAGTCTAAGATTCAGATACCAGCTTCTCCACTTTCTTGGGTAAGGACCTTGTGAGCAAAGATTTTAAAACAAGATCCATATTCTCTGTGCTCTGCTCAAAACTTACTGAAGAGAACTTGGTCAGGGAAGCTAAGATGTCTCCGCAGGTTAAGCACTTGCTTTGCAGCCCGGGAGCCCGGCCCCGGCCCATGCAGACCCCATATGCTGAACTGGGGTGTGCCCCCAGTTCAGTTCTTGCTGGGGCCTAGGCGGAAGGCTCCCAGCCCAGTTTCTACCCTGCGCAGCCCTGCGCACACCTGTGGAGTGAAACTATATGGAAAACTAAGGCTGTCAATTATGGAGACTGTTCTGGGCCCTCCCCCTTCTCTCTGTCTCTGTCTGTCTCTGTCTCTGTCTCTCTGTCTCTCTCTCTCTCTCTCTCTGTCTGTCAAAAAACAATAAAATTATCTTTAAAAAAAATAAAAAGAACTTGGTCCCAGATGACATTCAGAGATTCTCAAAAACAACAAACAGTTTGGGAGTCCCACTACAGATCTTTTATTAGGGGAATCTTCACCTGGAAAATGGTCTTGGAAAGTTATTAAGGCCAAATAAATTGTGTGTGGTCAATGAAATCAGAATGGGCATTGCTAGGATTCCCAAGGCCATATCCACAATCTTTCTATTGTTTTCCAGGTCATTCTGCCACGCCCTCACCCCAGTTTCAAACCCCATACTCCCACAAAAGCAGGTAGTTATTGCCCTGAAAGTGGAATGAAAGGAGAATAAATAGAATTCAGCATCTCTGGTTGAGTCAGTCCCCTATTGAAACCGCTTGACAATTAAACTTGAACCTCATCTCCTTAGTAAATCACAGTCTTCGTGCCTGTCGCCCCGATTTCTCTGGCCATCCCCCACCCTCAGCCAGGCTAATCTCCAGCCCCATGGGTCTACTTTCATCTCCCCAAACCACCAATCTCCTATTCTTTTGCTCATCTTTGGACCCAGACCATTCCCTCTGTTATTTGTACCATCAAAACCAAGCCCACCCCAGCTAACCCCACTTAGTATTAGGTGTTAACCTTTTTCAATAAGCCTTCCTTCATCCTTCATTCATGAATCTCTAAGTCCTCCATGACAGCCTGGGTGCTCTCTCATCAGAACCTCCACTACCCTGTTTACAGGGGCATCCCCTCTGCCCCGCAGAGGGCTGGCATGAAGTGAGCACACACACACATGGTAAACATAGAATATAATGGCTTGATTCTGTCAAAAGCATCCATCTTGAAAGCACACCAACCATTCTTGTTTCCCAGGATAAAACAGCTAATAAAATGACAGCTACTTAGGGGACGCGGGGACGGCTCAGTGGATTGAGCACTCGCTTTGCAGTCCTGAGGTGTGAGGATCAGGTCCCGGTCCCGGCTCTGACCTGTGAGGACCCATATGCTGAGCTGGGGTGTGCTTCCATGCGGGGGCCCCCAGTTCAGTTACTGCAGGGGTGAGCTTCTATGTGGGAGGCCCTGATTGGGACCCCGGCCCCCAGCTCACAGGGGCATGCCTCCCACGTGGGAGGCCCCCGGCCCAGTTCCCACCCTGTGTGGCTCCGTGCTCACCTGTATGGAATGAAACTATGTCGAAAAACTAATGACGTACAACTATGGAGACTGCTATGGGTCCTCGCCCTTCTCCCTCTGTCTCTCTCTGTCTCTATTTCTTTCTTTCTCTCTGTCAAAAACAGTAAGTCTTTAGGAAAAAAAAATGACACCTACTTAGTTGAGACTTTGCATGAAAAACCTGTTGTGGAAAAAAAAAAATGCCATTCTAGATCTGGAAAAGGGCCAGGTGATTTTGAAACATATCAAGAAACAGAGGTCCCCAAATAAGGAGAAAGCTGGTGGTAAAGCCAGAAATAGAACTTGGGTCTCTTGACTCCCAGGTCATTGCTCACATCTCTATATCCAAAAGAACTGCTCGGAAGTTATTCTAAGCACTATTCGTGTTGCTGAATTCAAGGTGGCCACCGGAAGCCAGTGTATGAAAAAACAGATCCTTCTCAGGCTTAACAAAAAAGGTAAAGAATATCCCTGGGGTACCCTGGCTAACTGCTCCATGCTCACAAGCCTGATGAAGAGCAGTCACGGAGACTCAGGTGCCTTTGTGTCCACCCAGCATCAAACAGAACATTAGAGCTCCTAAGAACACCAAGCTATCATGCCATTCATTTCCCAACCTCCCACTTCTCCCCACGGAGAAGTGTCAGGTACAAGAATGGCTAATGAACCAAAATGGGAAGCAAAGAAGGGGTAGAAAGGAACTTTACCTGACAGGAAAGAAGAAACACACATCACCAAAAAGGAAAGAAAACACATCAAAAGCCCTCTCTTGAGAGCCAAATATGAAAGTCGACAACACTGTCTCCACTAGGATTCTGCACTTTGAACCAGGCTTGTCGCTCCAGGTTATGACAGTGACAGGAAGGCAGCATGGCTAACATGCCTTAAACCAGGCACAAGAAAACCGTCTTAATAGGAGTTCAGTGCCCACCAGTGTTAAGGAGAAAATAACCACAGATCACGGTACCAGCCCAACGTTACATCTTACAGAGTCACTCAACCTTCTACCTTCAAAGCAGAGCTCTCCACCCCCAAAGTATCTCCCAGACCTCAAATCCACCTTAAGTCACTGTGGCCCCACAGAGATGACCTTATTACCCTGACCACACCCACTGTGTTTCAGAGAAATTCAGGACATAAGAACTAGTAACTGCAGTGCACAGCTAGGTTTAATTCCTTACATAAAACCCTGCCCTTTCTTGCTATAATTAGCCATACTGTGTTAGTGAAAAGTCTCTCAGTTTGCATAAGGATCTGAGAGTATCCCTAAAGAACAGTCACATTACTCAATTCCCATTCAAGCTCTTGTCTTCTGAGCCACCAGGAAGTTGCCTTGAATTAATAGTTTGCTCTTACCGGTAATACATTTACGGGGAATGCACTTTGCTGCCTGCAATTCATTCATACTCTGAAATCACAGAATGACAACTACCTTTAGAGGTGGAAAGCTGTAAGGCATGAAAAAGGGAGCACTATCAGAAACCCCCTGCCACCCACCCACAACACACACCCCACACATAAACAAGAGGATTAAGAGAACAAATGTAAAATCTGAAGAACAAATCATGACCAAGTTAAACTTCTGGTATACTGCCTCTATGAACATTGCCACTAGCCTCCACCTACAAGTATATCCCAGAGATGCTCTCTGACCTGACCTGACTCATACTCCTCATCTGTTGGAGCTGCAATCTCACTACTGACTTCCAGGAAAAAGTAATCATTTTAGTTCCTCCCCGAATGTGCTTGGCTGTCTTTCTTTTTCTTTCATGCTCTCACTCTTTAATTTTGTTAAGTGCCCACTAGGTGCCAGCAACCAGAGATTTCCTGGAACTTCAAAGCAATGAATCTGGAAGATGGAAGTGCAGAAGAAATGCACAAAAAGTTAAAAGCAGAACATGAGGCACAGCCCTGAGATACAGGGCCAACCAAGTGCTAAGGAAATCCAGCGAGGGCAGAAGTTTAACAGGCCCAAGAGAAGTGTAACCAATTGTATCAGCAATTAAGTCAATGAGGTGGTGGCCTTGGGTAGTTGTGAAAGTGAGACAGACTGGCTCCTCTTGGTGCCTTTGGCACTGACTTTGGTGGGGCTCGGTTGTTGATTCTGTTGTAACCATAGGGTCACACGCTGTTCCTACAATGTCCAGAGATAACTTAGCAGCCTTGAGAGTCAGTCAGGACTAAAATTCTGGTTCTGCCATGGCATGGACTTTGAGCACATTTTTCTGTTCATTAATTCAACAAATATTTATTGAGCATCTACTATGTATCAAATATTCTTCTAGACACAGTGGATATACACAAAAGGCAAAAGCTTTTGTCTTCACAGAGCTTATCAAATTCTTTGAGCACTAATTTCATCACCTGCAAAATAGGGATAATACACCTACCTTTATATGTATACAGTAGAAAATAAGGGCTATAAAGCACTTAGCACATAGTAAATGCTCAGTAAGTGGTGTCCTTCATAGAACAGAGAAAATGTATCCATGCCCCCCAACTGGAGTGTAATCTCCCAGTAAGGAACTATCTATGGTTCCCTTCTATACTCCTAATGCCTATCACATAATAGATGCTCAATAAATATTGCACAAATCAATGAATAAGTATTCAATCAATAGTAGCATTATGGTAACCAATAATTATTCTTCTCCAAGCCACTGAGGTTCTATTACCTAAACCGGCAACAGGGCATTAAAGTAAAGGCTATTTATTTTAAAGAAAAGCAAGATGCACTATACAATGTATCTTCAGACTTTAAACATGAAAAACGTTATTGAGCATAAGTATTCCAATTCAAAGACTCTGCACGGACAGCTATTGCTGATGCCTACCTATTGCTTTCCTAAGCAAAAATTAGGACAAGTTGTCTTGGCATCAAGCTGATCTCAAAAACACTTAAAAAGTAAATTAAAGTATAGCAGATGTGCTCAAAGATGATCTACCAATAAGGATAAACTAAAAAAAAATTAAAAAGTGCTGCATCAAGGGGAGACAGTGGAGGCCCCACCTCAACACGGGCTCCTATGATCATCACAGCAGAAGAAGAGAGCACAGGATGGCTTCACTCTGGAAGTTAATTCTCACCTGTAACATAAGTTCTAGCAGAAAAGTGACACGAGTCACTTCCAACACACGCCTGGAAAGAGAAAAAGTGGCTACGGGAACACTAACAGTCTCGTATCGACCACAGATGATACTCAGATCCAACAAGCTGTGGAATAACAAAGGGATCTGTTAAAGAGGATATTCAGATAAAACATCTGGACAGCTCTGAGGTTCACATAATCCTGGACTGAGGAGGGTGTGCGGGGATCCCTTCAGAGCAGTGGCCTCAACATAAAGACATCTCAGATAACAGAAACCTGGACCCTGAATTTTCCAAGCAACTCTGCTTTTTTCTATAAATATACTGACAGTCCAGATAAGTTTTTATTTAGGATACAAAAAAAAAAAAAAAAGATTCTGCAGCTGAAAAACATTTGAAAACTATTAATATAAACCAAATCCTTTATTTTACAGATTAAAATAGTTAAGAGAGTGGGGGAAAGGGGGAAGCCCAAGAAGTTAAAATGATCCCCCCTCTGCCAAGGAAGCTCCAGAATGTTTAGCAGATGTAGAAATAAGTCCACCGGCAGAATTTGTTGTACTGTTGCACCACCCTCTGGCCTTACCCTTCATCTCTGCTACCCTGAACTGGCACAATGGAGCCAGACCCAGACCAAAATCATGTCACAGAGTCATCCATAGTTCGATAAATGGTATGAATGATAAGCAGAAGTCCCCATCCCATTGCACTCGATAATGATTCACATCCCACTAGCAATTTTCTACATTACTCATTCCCTACTTCCTGGCAAATGTGAAGCCATTAGTAGCAGTTAATACTAACCTTTAGGAAACTTTCGTTTTATTCTGAGATTAGAGGTTAACGGACAACCAGGATTTGTGCCCCCTCAATTCCTTTCTCTTACATTCCCAGCTTTGCTTTGTGCCCAGCTTTTCCTCCACCCTCATTCACATGAAAGCATTGGGTGCCACATGCTTCAGCCTCAGTGGTTTCCCAACCCCCAGTCTCTGTCATTTTCAAATCACCTTATATTTGCTAACCCGTGGAATAAAACTCAGACTTCAACCTGGAATCCAGTTGACTCCTCAGTCTTACCTCAACCTACTTTTCCAACATTATCTCCACTGTGGTATTTGCTCTGCCCAGGCAAAGGCAGGATGATCAGCCTGAAAGTCAAAATGACATAGAAATGAATCCTAGATCTTGTGAAAATTCCTTAACCTGAGTTTTGATGTTCTCACCTATATAATAGGTATGATGGCTCTTGAGAAGATACGTATCAGTGAGGATTATATTTCACTACAAGTAACAAATAATGCCTTATAAGTAAGGAGTTTGTTCGTTTTGTGCAATAAGTAGGGGGAAGGTTAGGCTGGTACTGTGGTTCAACAATGTCATCAAGACCAAGATTTTTCCAGGTTCCAGCTTTGCCATTTTTAATACATGGTTTCATCTTTGTTGTTGTAGTTGGCTGCTGCTGCTCCAGGCATTGCACCTATGTTCCCAGCAACAAGAAGCAGAAAGGGGTCAAAGCTGTTCATGTATACCAGTCAAGAGTGTCCTCCTCACTAAGCTTTCAGGAAAGTTCCCATCCAACAACATCCACTTATGGAGTCTCATGGCCACTTTAGGCTATAACAGAGTCTAGGAACATGAAATGGGCATATTCCCATCTCAAACAAAATTGAGGTTCTTTTAGTTAGAAGGAAGAGAATAAATACTGAATAGGCAATCAGCAATGTCTACTCCAATATTAAATTAGATATTTTTGTAAAGTGCTAAGCATAATAATCTAGCACAGTTGTTTAATAAAATTTTAACTATAATTACTGTTGTTATCATTATTATTCACCTATCTTACCCTCTGACCAAATGGAATTCATTATATCCAAACATGTTCCCTACATTTCTACTATATCCATTGCTTCACCTGTATCTCCAACACTATCCCTGCTTCAAGGTCCAGGAAAATGCTATTTCATCCAAGAAATCTTTCCTAACACTTCCTCCTAATAATAAGTTCTATTGGTGGCAGGACCCCCGTCAGACAAAAACTCCTGTGTTCATCACTCCAGTGAGCATAGTAGGTTCTAATAAATAGTGTCTTGATGCTTTAAGTAATTCATATATAGTCAGTACTCTAGAATCAAACATGGTATATTCCTGAAGTGCAAAAGCTAAACATTAGATTCATATGTCATAAGTTAAGAGATTGGAGTGAGGGAATAAAGACTGCATTCCCCAAGAATGAGAAGAAAAAATTATAAAATTCTCTAATAACACCATACTTTTTATAAACTGTGAGAGTTCAGATTGCAGTTCATCAAAAATCCCCTCCCTACTATGGGCAGAGTCTACTTTTACCCATGGATGGTGGCCTTCACCATGTGACTTGCTATGTCCAAGAAAGTTGTAAATGGAAATGACATTTGCCTGTGCAACTTGCCAGTGATCTGCCATGAGAAGACGTGCCCCCAAGTAGCTGCTAACCCGTCAGCCTGGGCCCCAGAACACATGTGGAGCAGAACAAACCACCTGCAGACTACAGCAGACCAATCCCAAGGGGTCTAGCCTAGATCAGCCAAATCATACTCAACCTAAAGACTATGAGTGTGAGAATAAACACCTGTTGCTATAAGTCAAGGAGTTTTGTTACACAGCAAAAGCTCACTAATATATCCTTTACCATTTGATAGATTTTAGCATTTCTTACATAGTCATTCATTTTGTTTTTCTTCACTTAAGAAAGAACGGCTGAAGAATCTTTGCTTTTGGTATACCCAATGAGTTCAATCTTTGCATCAACTGTTTTAAATTTATGAGACCTATATTATCATTAATATCAGTTCTTTTCTGGTTTTCCATTTGTTTTACTGCCTTTCTAAAAATAAGGAAAATCACAATAAAGTATAGAGGAATTATATTAACATTGCTGAAATTAAACCACTGGCTGGCAACTAGGTCTCCCATAGGAAAGTCAAAATGTTAACTTCTTAGCTGATAAAAGGGGTTAAAGGACATCCTAGTAGAACAAAAGAAAAATGTAGATTGTACAAAGCCAACCTTACCAAAGTTAAAGACTATCTGTTGAGGTGACTTTGTGGACTCCAACACCATTCATCGAAACACGTCTTTCAGGATACCTGTTTTGTCAAACTATGACCAATGAGTCACCAGTCGGAAGACACTGATAAGGCTTAAGTCTTGGAAATTTTCCAACATAATAAAAACAAGAGGACCATACTATTTTAATACAATAATTTTAAATACAGTTATATTTAATCACTAATTAAAAATGGCCTCTTTGTAAGTGAAAGAGAAAGTAAAATTCCAATTCCTTAGCAAAAAAAAAGTCAATTAAATGATGTTAAGCGCACGTATTCAACCAAAATCTATTAAAAATTTTAACTGGAAATTTAAGGTATCAAGAAAAATAGAAGAATGTGGATTTTGTTTTGGTTTGCCTTCTTTTAAGTCATCATCAATAAGTTTAGAACCAAATTTCCATTGTGACCTACTGGAAATATATAATATACCACGTTACAAAATTTGTCTAGTGGTGGAAGTGACAGCCTTCAAAGGGTCAAGGCAAACAGGACAGTACAAAGACAATCAGTATCACAGTGGCCTCTTAACAGAATAAACCCTATGTACGCTGGGACGGTCCACACTGTAGACTGGACATATGCAGACCATATAACCAACATTTCAATCCAACGCTATGGCCAAGGTCATAGGCTCTGGGTCAGAGAAATCTGGACTCAAGTTCTCATTCTACACTAAGCTATGAGAAGATACTGAATTCCTTTAGTTTCTTCTATCTAGAACTTGGGGATAATAATTATACCTACCTCATAGGGGCTCTGCAAGGTTTAAAAAAGATAATGCATGTAAAGTACTCAGTAAAATGCTAGCATATACAAAATAATTTAGTAACAGTAATAACAATAGTAATAGTAATAATACTACCTTGACAAACCTGGCTTCTAAATGAAGACTATCCCCCTCAGTGTTCTCTGGCTCATAATTTGGTCATGAAATGCTGAATGCACAGCTTTGTATATACATCCAGGTACAGCTTCTATGAGGTGACAGCTCTCTGGATCAACCAGTACTTTTTCCTACTGAATTCAGGAAAAAGGGTGTTGAAAAATAAGCTTTCACTAACAAAATTGAGAAGGATCAGCTCCTTCTGCCCACAATTTATCCACCCGTGAAAGTCTAGCTAGTGAAAGCCATGCTTCCATTACCATTCGCACACCACCCCTCCAAAATGGCTTTTATTAAAGCACAGAAGCAGAATGACAAGATGGCTCACCTTAGGAGCAAACTCACCTCAAAGGCAAACTCTTCTACCCTCCAGAAAGGATCTGGCTTGACCCCACTGCCACCTGCAAACTGACATCCAAACTAGAAATGAAGGCAGCCCCCACTTCCAGAAGTTGTTACACAGTTAATAACTAAAAGAATCCCTTCTATTCGTGGTATTCCTAATAAAGCATGCTTGCCTGCTTCAAAAGCATCGTATTAATCCATCCAAGAGAGCTAAGAGCTGCGTACTGTGTACTGAGAAACAATGTGACTTTACAAGGACAAGAGTGACCATAGGAGACAAAGTGCCACACCCTTTTCCAGATAGCTCAACAGTACATGGTGTCTCATAAAGGAGTCCGCAATTCTAGAGAAACAGGTGCAAAATTCTAACCCACAACACACTACCCCCACCCCCATTTCATTCTTTACATAAACCCATTTCATTTTCATTCTTAAATAAATGGCCTGAACATCCCCAACTACTACAACTAATAGAGGGGGGTGGGTAGGAGGAGAGGGGTGCAAATACAAGTCAAACCTACTTGCTTCTAAGACCATTTTCGAAGAGTTTTCTTCCCGCTTGTCTGTCTGCCTCTCACAGCATGAGTCTCATACCTGGTGGAAGTCAATGGTTAAGCAAAACCACTGATTTTTAAAAAGCCAACCAGGAAACTAACCATGACAAGTGGGAGCGGCCCTCCTCTCCCGCGCACTGATTGGCTCTTGGGGCTGCACCGGTCCCTGTTCTGCCCACGTAAATGGCAGGTGTGGCTGTCAATCGCACAGGGAACCGACAATTCACCGCTCCTAGAGTAAATTGCCTTTCATCTAGCAAAGGCAGGTAGCCGCCTAAAATCGATCCGCGAGTAGCAGAGCGGACCCTCCCTCTCTGGCAAGGAGCACTGAGACCCCCAAGTACAAAATAAATAAGACAGGGACGACCCGAGAGTTCACGAGAGCTGTTATTAACATATTAAACCGCACCAAAGCAGCCCTTAATCTTCACTGTCCTAAAATGATCTTTCAAAGGATCAGACAGTAATTAAAATAAAAATATTAGGCTCAACCCTCTAAGTACCCCCTTTTGTTGTATAATTCGGAGATGGGGAGAAGGAATGTTGATCAGTTTAATTGCACATCGCATTCGTTTTCACACACCACCACCTCCTACCCTTCCCCATTAAATCCAGCTTCATTTTCCCTGACACGGATTTTTTTTTTTTTAACACGTTCCCCTCGGAGTCATCGAGGCAGCCGGGGACCCCACCCCCTGAGCTGGGGCTCCACCTTTCTCCACTTTGTTCAGCTTGGAAGGTTCCCCAAGACCCTGACCCCCCGAGAAAACCCCATGCACACCCCAAGGAGAGAAGAGGGGGGAAGCCAGTGGAAATAGGGGGAGCTGGACAGAAGAAAGGCGATGGCTGTGAGGGTGGCCGCCGGGCCGGGACTGCGGGAGCTGGCCCGGGCCGCCGGAGGAAGCCGTGCACTTGTTCCCATCCCGGCGTCTCCACATGAAGGCAAACCCTGCCCTAGGCCGCCCCATCTTATCCCCTGCCCCCCAGAAAGCCCGGGTGGACGCGGATGGCTCACCGCTCGGCTCCCCCCGAAAACGCATTGCAGCTCCCCACGAGTGAGGGGCACCGGCACGAGAGATCCGGGCGCCCAGCACCCCCGGCCCGGCGTCGACGCCTCACCTTTCCGATGCTCGCCCCGGGGCCGTCCCACATGGATTTTTTTACAACCTCACGTCGCCTCGGCCCCCCGGGCGGCCGGGAGGAGCCGGAGCCGGCGCCGGAGCGCGAGCGAGCAGGAGCGAGAGGAGGAGGAGCCGGGCGGGGAGGGAGGCAAGGGGAGGAGGGCGGGCGGGCGCCGCTCCGAGCGCCGGAGCCCCGCGAGGGGCTGGGCGGGGCCGAGGCCGCGGGGGCGGGGCCGAGGCCGCGGGGGCGGGGCCGAGGCCGCGGGGGCGGGGCCGAGGCCGCGGGGGCGGGGCCGGGGCGGGGCTGGCGGCCGAGGGGGCGGGGCCCGCCGCAATCCAGAGACGCCCGCCCGCCCCGCGCACCCGCGCGCCCGCCGCGGCCCGGCCTCGCATTCCCAGCATTCCCGAGGAGCCGCTGGGGGCGCCGGGGCTGGGACGCGGGTGCCTCCTCGGGGGGCAGCGGCGGGCGGTGGGGGTCCTCGAACTGCCGTCTACCTGGAGGCCGCCGTCTCGAAGCACCTCGTCCCCATGCCTCTTCCCGGGCAGCCCTTCCAGAAGCTGCCAGACACTCCTGGACTAGTCGAGGGGCTTCAGCGGACAGGGGCAGAGTTGACACTTGGTGGAGGGGATGCAACTATTTTTCAATGTAAGATTTAGAGTTGGGGTCGAGTTTCCCACACCCTGGCACCCTCTCCTTAGCTTAATCTTCTTTAGGAGGGTGAATGGATTACACAAGATGTTTACTTTGTTCCCCCAAGGAAAGGGAAGACTGGAAGATGAAGGAAGTGATGCAAGGAAAGATATATATCATCATCTTTGCCATCATTCATCAGTCCTCTGTGCCCTGCCATGTGCTTGCATCGCCCTGTTTAAGGTAGAAAGATGGTGTCTGAGTTCACACACATATACACCACGTAAGGTGCAAAAGAAGTTGTACAAATTTTTCATTGGAAAAAGCTTCCACGCAACAAGACTGGAGCCCCTCTGCTACCGTTTTATATTAATGGAAAGATTGCAAATGTCATGGGTATCTTCAGATACGGTCTCTCACTGAATAGTCCATTTGCAGGACTGGAGCAGTCATTTCCTTCCAGGACTGATGAGCCGGCTTCCAGCAAGTTCAGTGGCCAGATGCAAGTGTCTCCTGCTGGGAAGCTCAGGCAAATGAAGCAAATCCAGCCATGAGACGTCTGGGCGGCCAGAGGAATCAACACAATGATGGGGGATGACTCCTCTTTCCTTCCCAGATGGGAATTCAAATACTAAATGAAGGAAATGGATGCTGACACACCTCTTATATTTACGTTGCTCACAGACTCATGATGCCTGAGCTATCTTTGCCTTCAACTCCTTCTTTCTGTCAGTCGCCAAGAGATTGGCACTCGTTCTGTTGTCCTGATGCTCACAGGTGTAAAGCCAACCTACACTGTTGTATATAGTTTCCCACGTATACATTCTTGACAGCCTCTGCTGAAAAGGCTTGTTTTATATTTTAAAAGCCTTTTTGAGAGTCCTTTGAAAAGCGCTAAAATCTCACGTCTTTTGAAAAGTGACCACTATTTATTGAGTATCTCCTATGTGCAGCACTTAAACTGTTTCTCAACTACTCTTGACAAAAACTCTCTAAGATGTTTACTATCTTTCAGAAAAGTCAGGTAACTCTCTAAGATGTTTACTATCTTTCAGAAAAGCTGAAAAGTTTCACTATTCTTGGCTATCCCTTCTCTTTTCCTTTAATCCATGGATTGTGAACTGTAATCCTTATACTTCATGGTGACATTTTATTTATATGAGGACTGTCCAGAAAGTATCCAGCCATGGGATCATTCTCGTTGTATTGACAATGACTGGATTTTTTCTGGACAGCCCTCATATGCCTATGTACATCCCTCCACCTCTCCCCGAGAGAAGATCTATGGTTCTCAACAGATTTTATGCACATTAAGTCCTTGGAAGAGTTAAAAATAATCACTTCAAATAGAAGCAACTTCATGCAGTAGAACAAGGATTGAAGTTTTAGTGATACTAAATTATGTCATCTTTACCCTCTATAGGAGTACTTGCTCATCTGAAAAATTAAAAAGCTGAAAAGATCTTTAGAACCCTTTCAAAGCCAGGATAGGTGCTCTAACTTAATATTTAAATGTGTAACACAGAGCTCAAAATGCTGATAAGTAGCCATTGCAGGATCTCACCCCTGTGAACAGAAAATTAGAAAAAATGTTAATGTCTTATAAAACCTATTATGTGGTTCCAGGTTTTTTGTTGGGTTTGGTTTGGTTTGGTTTGGTTTGGTTTTTTTGTTTTGCTTTGTTTTTGCACATCTTTCTCCATCAGGGCAATCCATCCTCAAGCAAATCAGAGGAAACACACTTATGGCAGGTATCTTTTCACATGTATTCATTCATTCATTCATTCATTCATTCACTCAACAAATACTTACTGAGCATCTATCCTGTGCTAGTCCTATAGATTCAGAGCCCTTGCCCTCAAGGACTTACCAAGCAGTGAGAGACAAGAAAACAGGCCGTTTCAGTACCACTTATGAAGGGACAAAGCTCTGGGAATTGTAGGAGCATACAGAAAGGACAGCCAACCTTTTTCCTGAGGTTCAGAACATGCTTCCCAACGAAATGTCATCAAGTTTGTTTGCCACATCCGACTTTCCTGCCCTACCCTGTGCTCACCCCCCAAGAGCAGCCTGCATGCTCTGTGAACCCAGCCATAGGAGATTGGATGTTTGGTAGACACCTGCCCTTGGGTGGGCTGTCACAGGCTGTCTCCGCAGTATTTGAAACTAGGCCATGAGAATGAGTCAACCAGTTGGTACGGAATGGTGAGCTCGTAGACGGTGGTGGCTCAGCTCAGAACTTTGGGTATCTAACTGCTTACTTGATATCCGCAAGGTGGGCATCTAACTGGCATCTCAGACTTGATTTGTCCTAGACAGGACTCTGGATTTTTATGGACCAAGTCTCTTCTCTCCCAAGGTTGTCCATCAGAGGAATGGTACCATTTATCCCGTCGTTCAGGCTCAAGCCTAGGAGCACCTCTGATCCCTCCTTTTACTTAGATCATACTCTAGCCCATCAGCCAGTTCGGTCAGCTCTACCCAGTGCCATATCAGGGCCTGAAGCAAAACGAAAACTGTGCAATTCTGTATATCTTTTTGATCCAAACAGAAAAAAATAAAAGCCCTACAATGAAAAACACGACGATCTATAAGCCCCCCACCATTGCCCAATCAGTTCCCTCACCACTGTCAACTCTCATAAACATGCCCAGTGGGCAGACATGATGACCAACGGGCCCTAAAACTGAGCACTGGCTGAAAACAACTGTTTTTGCTACACAATGACAAAGGGTCATAACACAGACAACAACACAACATGCGTCTCTTTTTCCTTTTTCTTTTATATTTTGATCATTATGGATTTTTTGCATTCATTTTGAATACAGTAATTGCAGAGAAAACCAAATATTTATATAACCCATACTATGTGCCAGGTCTTATTCTAACTTACTGACCCACTAACACCACCACCACCATAGTTGATTGGATCAGAAATAATCACCTGATCCTTAGGAAAGCAACCTATTGGGTCAGCTAAGCCAATCTAAGCTAATTCTCTTTGTCAGGAATATTTTAAGACCTTTGTAAACTTACATCATAACAAGCATATCAAAATCCAGCATCATCAAAATATCCTTTTGTTGAAATTTTTGAATGTTTTTTTTAACTTTGCTGTTTAAATGATTTGACTAATTATTATATAATATTATGTTATTATATACAAAATTATTCACTTATGGATATGATTAAGAATACTCAAGAATTATTGTGAGATGAGAAGAAAATCTGACCTACAGTTGTTTTTAAATGGAATGAAATGTTTGTAAATATGACAAAACTTAACGTTACATTCTGCAGATATTTATAATTTCACATTTATTCCCCATTTACAGTTTTCTGTAAATCTGTAATCTCAAGGCATGCAAATCTTTCAGGAACTTGAAAAAATGTTGATTAAATGTCCATATAATGTAACATGACATCAATTTCTTTAGTTCCTTGGTTTTGAATAATTTTTCATTTCCATGATTCTGGCTACTCATGAAGTCTGGTCACTCTTGCTGTCCTTGGGTTCCATAAGAGGCCACTGTGTCCTTCCAATAGATACATATCTTTCTTTTTTCTGCCTTGAGTAGCTGGAGCAAGTTTCTCTTCCTTGCAGTCACTCATATGCCCTGAATTAGAAAGCCTACTTCCATATACTTAGACAAAGCCCCTCACTTCAGCCCACCAGAATCCAATGGCTGAGTCTGGCCCAGTGACCAGATTCCCCAAAGGAGGGGGAAAGGGAGAGTTGGGGAGGGCGACCGCATAAGTAGAAGATATTGTTACAGTCATTGGGGAGTCCTTACTCTGCTTCTGGAAAGATGTGACAAATGACATGTTGAGCTCTGAGTCTGCACTGTATCCACGAGTATGTGGCAATTTCCATGAGCTACTGCCATTGCTAAGCCTCTTCTTCCTTCTAATTTCCTGACTTAGCTATTCAAAGGTAGTTCATGGGCACATTTTAAATTATGCTAAAAGCTGTAAAATTAAATGGACTTTGTACCATGCCTATTTTTCAAGAACAACTCAAGGTGGAAAAGACCCCTTGAAAGCCCCCATGGAGAGAAATAACTACAGATGCAGGTTTTCAAACCTTCAAAATTCTGCAGACTCACATATTATTTTGGCCTCAACCAGACTTGCTCCTTTTGACGTGTGACTAAAGCAGTTGCCTTCAAATACCACTATGTTTTCCTTCTAAAAAGCTAAAGGCATTATAGAGAGTTAAGCTAGTCTAGAAACCCATGAAGAATTCTTACTTTAAATCCTGTCTGCCTTTCTTTCTATCATGCAGATGCTGAAAGGACCTGGCAAAATTTTTAAGTGAGCTAAAAATCGGATTCATTACATGAGAGAAAAGTAACAAAACTGGGAAGAGGGCATTAAAACATGAAAGATGTTTAAAATATCAACAACATAGCAAAACCAACCTTTTTTCTGTTTTCCTCCATAGTGACAAAAGTTTGACACTTATTAGTTGTGTATCTCTGGACAGTTTCCTTATCTAGAAAATAAGAATAGTCCATAGTTCCTTCTTAATATGGCTGTGATAAGGATAAAATAAAATCATGCAGGTATAAAGTCCTTAGATCACTTAACGAATGGTGGCCTCTGTGCCCATATGCTAATCAAGTGGACAAAAAGGAACCCTCATACAATGCTGGTGGGAATGTAAATTGGTACAACCACTGTGGAAGACAGTGTGGAGATTCCTCAAAAAACTAGGAATGGAATTGCCATATACCGGTAACCCAGCAATTCCTCTCTTGGTATCTACCCAAAAAACCTGAAAACCGTAATCCGCAAAGATACATGTACCCCAATATTCATCGCAGCACTGTTCACGGTGGCCACGTCGTGGAAACAACCAAAGTGTCCTCTGATAGATGACTGGATAAAGGAGTTGTGGTACATTTACACAATCGAATACTACTCAGCAATAAGAAAAGAGGAAATACAGCCATTTGTGACAACATGGACAGACCTTGAAAACATCTTATTAAGTGAAATAAGTCAGACTGAAAGAATCAAGAAACATATGACCTCACTTATAGGTGGGATATAAAACTGAAAGGAACAAAGAAACAAAGACTCATGGACACAGTCAATAGTTTAATGGTTACCTGAAGGTAAGGTGGGAGGTGGGTGGGAGAGATGGGTGGAGGGGAGTAGGGAGGGGGAATCAAACACATGGTGATGAAAAGTGAGCTGATTCTGGGTGGTGAGCACATAATGCGATGTATAGACAATGTAATGTAGAATTATACACCTGGAAACAATGTAATTGATATCAATCAATGTCACCCCAATAAATTTAACATAAATAAATAAATAAATAAATAATTTAGGAGAAGAGTAAAATTTACACATGACATGGTCAGGAGTTTCAAATGAATCTATGAAACTCTAGGTTAACTGGCCAGGAATAGGATGAGGCAGGGAAGATCTAAGGAGGATCCAAAACTCTCAGTAGTCAAGCTAAACCATACCTTAATATAATATTTTTGAAAAACAAATCAGCAAACCACCAGCCCATGGGCTAGCTCCCTGTTTCTGCAAATAAAGCTTTATTGGAACTTCTGAGGAACAAAGGAAACCAAGAGAAAAAGAGCTGGAGCTTTGGTTATAGGGACTTTACACCCTGCGAATTTACACACAAGAATTTCTTATACAAGGGCTGCTGACTAACACCAGCCGCCTGATGTTTTGCTGGAAGCTAATGAGAATGCCTGCAGAGTTCATCTAGTATCTGTACAGCCCAGAGTTCCTCTGGGCAAGAAAAAAACACCTGCCCAAAGTATGAGTTCTTGTTGCGAGCAAAAGGGCAACAAGTCACCTGGAAATGTTTTGAGGAACCAAAATGGGCTTGTTCACCTGACTTAACCAAGGACCCAAGGTCCACCAAATACCTACATTAGGCTACATGTTTGAAAAGTCATTAAGATAAATATCTGAATACTCTCTGAGTACTCCAAAAATATGAGCCATTTTTTAATAACAGGAGATGCATCAATGTAACTTGAAGAATGGGATCCCCAGTTGTACTGCGAAGATAGAAGTGATGGGCCCATTCATCAGCCTGCCTCAGTACAGGGGCCAATGCTAGAAAGATAAAACGGGACATGAGCAAACAGAAAAGCGTACTGGTTTTCCTTCTAAGTTTAGGTATATATCCTACCACCTAAAAAAGTGGCTCAGATTATTGTATGTTCTACCACCAAGCAATTCTTAAAGTACAAAGCTTCCTAACTTATTGCCAAAAATTCATCCATTTCTTGAAATAGGCTTTAGATCAGCTCTGAGAAACAAAGCTCTTTTCCAAACAAAAGCCTTAACTCCACAATTAAATGAAAAGAAACTACTTTGCTTGAAAGAGAATAATGAAAGAAAACAAGTTATTTTAAATGATAAAAATATGTACCAAATTTGCAATAGCTTTAGAATGATTCCGCCCAGGTTTGATTAATGCGGTACATTATCAACTGAACAAACAGGGAGCTTACTGGTTTAGGACCTTTTTCACTTAACCTTTTAATAAAAATCTTTTTAAAAAATAGCTTACAAAAATAAGAGAAGCGGGTTGTAAAATAAAATCTAAACATTCCTCCCAAAGTGAAAATCTACTCTCAGAGACAACCAGCCACTTTTAACTCCTGGTGTGTATATTCCTTTGGATAGTTTTAATGTATATTTTAACAAAAATAGGACCTAATTGTGTTTTTTGTCTTTCAGCATCCATTATCTCCTTCCAGCTTCAGAAGTTGTCACATGGCCTTCTCTCAGAGGCCACAGTGATTGCTCCAAGGGCTGGACACATGACCACACCCAGGCCAATCAGAATCCTTTACTGGGATTTCTCAGCTGGAGCTCTGCTCTTCCCTAGTCAAGGAACTCTAAGAATGTATAATAAAATCCAGGGCTTTACTCTCCTGGAAAAGCTGCAAACACTGAAAAGCAGACATAAAAGGCAAAAACGGAATCTTGGCCCAGAGAACATTCAGGTCCCTGATGTCATTGCTGAGAACGCTGAAGTTCCCTGCATGCCCAAAGCTGTTTTGTGCTATACTACCTTCAATTCTCTGAGCTACTCCAGCATCCTTCTAGTGCTCTGACTGTGCTAGACCCACTGTAAGTCCCATTTTTCACTAAAGCTATTCCCCATATCTGTCTGCCACTTGCAACCAAGAGCATCCTAATACACATACTTTCTATTTGATTTTGTTCAACTAATGTTGTACACATCATGGACAATTTCCATGTCAGTGCAAATCTCCCTCTGCCTTTTCAATGGCTGAATAACAGTCCATTGTATGCATGGATGTTTATGACCTCTTTCTTGAGCCAAGAACATAAGGAGGTTTTAAAAGGGATAAACATGGAAAATTATATTTAGATTGAAGATCTGCAGCCACATCAGGGATGATGATGGTTGTTACATAAATGAGAGGCCAAAACTGATGAAGTTTAAGCAGCACGTATTTCCCAACTACCCATGCAATACTCATCATTCCTGCCTTAGGGAGAGTAATTTGTGGTGTATATTATCACCTCTGCTAGATGACTGAACACTATGCCTTATGCATCCCAGCTTCTCCACCATACCTAGTAGTAAACTTGAACTCATAAATTCATTCAAAGGGTCTTTAAACCTCTGTTTGTTAGAGGAAAATTTTGAGTGAAATTGAAAGGAAGCTACATTTGCATTAGTCATTGAGGGAGGCCTAAAACCATAAGTATAATTACTATTGAATTTAAACCTGTCTAAAGATCTGATATGCATGTTTCTACCATGCAGTTTCCAAAACACGGAACAACTATAACAAAGAGTTGGACTTAGGCTTTATGGTCACACAATATGAGGGTCAAGTTTCTGTCCTTCCATATATGAGCTGTGTGGTCTTGGGCAATTTATTTAACCCCTCTATGCATGCTATTTTTGTATCAAAAAAAAAAAGTGTGGGGTAGGGGGGTGATTAATAGTACTTACCTCATGGACAATATAAGAGAATTAAATGAGAAATTGCATGGATAGTTCCTATGACTGTTCTGGGTCCATAGTAAATGCTCAATAAATGGAGACTAACATCATCTTCCTCATGATATACAATAAATTCAGTTGTCAAGGCTATATGTGATTTCCATTTTCCAAGTTTCTCAAACGACCAGAGTGACTTTCAAAAACTGTTCTTTCTAAAGTTTCAGAACATACATTAAAAAACTGGGTTGCTGGCCAAGACACATTTGGAAGCCAAACCATCCTAAAAATAAGAAGGGGATGAGTGACTTTTTAAATGTTCGGTTTCTCTCTAAGAGCAAAATTATACTGTGAATAAAGATCAACACTCATTCTTTTGTGACCTTGTTCAAAAATGAAGTATATTGGAGTGTTGATACATGTCAGATGTTGCTTAGAGTGGCATATACCCTTCTCGGGATTTGGTATGCTGCACATCTGGGGGGTTTTCTAGCAAGTGTTTCAGGCTAAAGAGGGAAGAAGGATCCTACATTTTACTACAGTATCCACAGCACTCAGTCTTGCCCTGGATTATATTGTGTAATGAACAAACAGGTACAAAAGGATCATTTTCTAGAGCCTTAAGGCAAATAGTTTGTGTAATAGAATTCAAAGGACTTTCCCATAATGGCTTTGGGGCCTCAAGCATTCAGGCTAATATTCATAGAAAATCCACAGGGGGAAGTATTGCAACTTTCCAAGAAATGGACCCCTGTCCATTTCTGCTGCTTAACACCCTTCTCGCCTACCACTCCACTAGTTAATTTCTATTTAGCCTTCAGTCTCAACTGAGATGTCATTTCCTCCAGAAGCTCTCTCCTAGAGCCTTCACTTAGGGGCCCATACTATCAAAACTCATCAGCCCCCACACTCCTCCTTCATGCATCTTATCATGACTACAATAGAATAATTATTTGATTCATGGTCTCTAGTGCCTTCCACTCACCTTGTTCTCCACTTCCATCAGCAACAGAGCCACTTCTCTTACGTCGACCCCAATGTCAGGTCCACTGTCATAATATCTGTTGAAAAATTGAGAAAAAAACTTTTATTCTATGAATTTCAACTTAAAGGTTAGAAACTCTAAGAGTAGTTAATTTGCTAAAAGTTTTCCTCAGGAAGGTCAGAAAAATGCCTTTAATCCACGTAACAAAAACAAAACACCACCAACAAAAAAAAAGCCACTTGATGTCATATGATCTAAATTCTGTGAAAATTAATGGTTATCAGTTTCAGGAAAGAAAGTGATAATTATAACAAATAGCATTAATTGGATATGTAACTGACTAGATCCAAAAAGGAAATGAAAGAGACTAAGACAAGAGGAGGTTTGGAAGCCAAACCTTACCTCCCTGCATAGGTGTACTTCGAAGAGAGGGTTCCAAAAAAAGACCAAAAGTGCTAGAGAGTTAGTACTGACGATGCTCACTTTCTCAAAGCACCTGCAACACTCGGTTTTAATACAACGTTGAATGGAAGAAAATTCTGGGACAGCTTCCTCTCTCAGACCAGCTGAGTCATGTGTAACCACAAGGCAGTCCATTCTATTTTCCAGTGGTTCAAAGGGTTAGGTAGTTTCTTCCAATATTAAAACCAAAGAGTGTCTGACTCTAATTCTACCCATTAAAACCAGAATGAATGGATATGTCAATAAATTCATGTTTACCAATTCTGAAAACAAAATGAGGCTTTCTACTCTATAACCAACCTCTAAGTTTCTTCATTCTGTGTGTAATTTGTGAGCAAGCATGACTAAGCACATATGTGTGAATATAATTGTGTTTTGCCACATCAACATAAATAGTAGGGGGTTTATAAAATTCTGGAGTTATCCACTATAGTTATTTTTACAATCCTCTTTGTTAATTCTCAGAGCCTTTAAAATTCAAAACACATAAAGTAAACTTAATCATGGATTAAACCCATAGATCTGCCTCATTTTTAATATGAGACAAGAGATGGAAAAGAGGTAAATATTTTGTCTATTTTGACAAAACCCCCAAAACCCTTCTTCTTTGGGCAAGGAAATACACCATGAGTAATTCTCTTTGCTTCCAATTGTCCTGGGTCTCCAGGAGCATGATTAACACTTGCCTCACCTCACAGTGACTATAGATGAAGCCCGGGGGAGGGTGTGAAAACCGTGGGTATCACCTCAACAGCACCTCCTCTTTTATCCTCACAGTTGAAATCAGGCTCCCACTAATATCTCTGACCCCGGAGGCTCTGTCCAACAGGTGTGTGAGAATATTAGAGAAGCTCAGATATTGAGTCACTCTTGAAACAGATTTTGGGGACAAGTAGCTTAGTCATTAGGAAATTATGGCTTTGGAGACCAAGAGGCTCCCAAGTTCCACACAAGCAGTTACTTTCAGCTTTACTTAACCACGCAGTAGAATGGAGATGTCACCAGAGGCTAAGGTGACCAGATTTTAACATTGGTAAAGCGAGACACCATTGACCGGGGGGGAGGGGGTTCTTGATTAAAAATTTGATCTATCTCCCGCCGTTCCCTAGCTTGTCGTGCATTCTTTCCAAAAATCAGGACTTTTTAAAACGCTGCAGGACGCGGGACAAATTGTTAAAAAGTGGGACATCTGGTCACCTTACCATAGGCAGAAAGAATAGAGTTGCAGAAAGAGAGGGAAAAGGAAGACAACGAGGAAGAGTGGAAGACAAAGAAAAGAGAAGAACAAGATTACAGTATTATTAAGAAAAGGTGGAGGGGAAGCCGGGATGGCTCAGCAGGTTAAGCACTCACCTTGCAGCCCCAGGAACCGAGGACCGAATCCTGGCCCTGGCCCATGCAGACCTATAAGCTGAACTGGGGTGTGCTTCCCATGAGGGAGGCCCCCAGTTCAGTTCTTACTCCCCAGTTCAGCCCCTGGCTCAAGGGAGCGCGCCTCCCATGCGGGAAGCCCCCAACCCCAGTCCCACCCTGCGCAGCCCCCACCCACTAGTATGGAACGAAACTATGTTGAAAACTAATAATGTGCAACTATGAAGACTGGTCTGGGCCCTTCCCCTTCTCTCTGTCTCTCTCTGTCTCTGTAAAAAACAATAAAATAAATTTTTTTTAAAAAAACAAAAAGAGAAGGTAGAGCTACAACTAATTGTAATAGATTATAATACTATAATCATTAAGGGCAGGAACAAATCTCCACTCTTTGTGTCACCGTGACAGTTCCAACAAGGGAATCCCACCTCCTGATGGGAAGGAGTGGCCAGCGAGGACCGCAGGGACCCACCCTGGGGATACCTGTGACACCACCCCTAAAACTTGAATATTTGACAACACTCACAATAATATTGGTAACAGAAGCCACCTTTAATATACATACTTGTGCCAAGTATTTTACATGTGCCAATGACAATGGCTGATATCCACTGAGTGATTACTGCTTACCAAGGTACTAGTCTAAGTTTACAGGCTTAATTTCACTTAACCGTCACGACAACGATTCCAGCGACAATAAAAGAGAAAAGGGAAGCTCAGAGAGGTGAGGTGACTTGCCCAAACTCACACACCTAGTAAGGTCAGGCTCTCACTGAGTCATCTGCCTCCAAAGTCCAAGCTCCTAACCAACTGCTACATGGCTGAGACTCCTAGCGTCTGACACAGCCTAGACAGCTCTGCAATGTCCACCCCAGCCTTCACATGAGCCACTGCCTCTTTATAGATGCAGCTCACACAGCCACAAGATATAAACTTGTACCAACCTCCTCAGAGTGGGCTGTGGTTGGGTATTCTGACTTTAATTGTCAAAAGCAGTACTCAAGTTGTTGTGGCCATTCAGTCCACTTTGAGAAAAGGCAGCTGGCGTTCTGTCAAAGCAAACGCTGCAAAACACTTAGAGTCTGGCGGTGGGGAGCAGATGCAGGTGGGAAACGAAGGTGAAAGAACACTTCTCTTTCCTGAGACAGACTTCTAAAACATAAAGTGACGAGCGAACCTGAGATCCTCCTGGACCATGGAAACTTTCCCAGGTTACCAACAATAATTGCAAAGTTTTTTGAGTATCTATGGTTCTACCTTGTCTTGATTCTTGATTTGAGAAAATACATAATTAAAAGTCGTCCTTCACAGCACCTCCAGCTCAAGGGACTGAAGCACTTCCATGTCATGAGTAAACCAGAGGGCACAGTGAGATTTCTGGCTCACTGCGGCCTTCCAGACTTGCTTTTTGACCTTAGGAAATGGTACCACAGGGCGTTCATTAGAGGAAGCAGAAAACAGGACAGCTGACCCTCTCACATTTGCAGTCCACAGAGGAAGACCCACATATAAACAAATAAGGCTTTATTCTATCACTGGGTGTCATTATGGTCTGAGGCTGTTTCTTGTTGTAGAGTATATCCTTTGTGTCATTTTCAAACCGATTAGAAGTTCACGCAAATGACTGCTGGTAACTCTCTTTAGCTTTGCATTTATTTGATTGATCATTCTCCTAACAACCCTTTGAGAAACACAGTGTTGATTTTATCCCTACTGACAAATAAGGAAACTCAGATACAGGGTGGGCCTAGTTTTAAATGGCTGGGAATAGAATTATGACCTCTGACCTCTCCAATAAACTCAGAGGCAACTATGCTTGTACAGAGATTGAGTGAAGGCTCTTGCCTTGAACACTCTTTGAAAATAAGTGTAATAAATGAAAATGCAGCTGTGGAGTCAGGGATGGGGAAGATTAAAACAGGAGAATGCTTGAGCTGATTTTTTAAGAGCCTCCCCCACAATAATAATAGAATCAGCCACCACTCACTGAACACTGCTGTGTGCCAGGCAACGGGCCAAGAGCTTCACCTACATGTATTTCCTCATTTAACATTCACCACAGTCCTGGGACGTGAGAGGTAGCATTCTCCATTTACAAGATGAGGGACCAAATCCCACAAAGTAACTCCCCAAATCTGGGCATTTCTCACACCAAAGCCATTACCGCTCACCCAAACACCAGGATCCGTCCTGTACTTAATAGATTGGGGGAAGGAAAGGCATTCCTTAAAAGTAATTCAGTGGTCTGAGCCTTAAAGGTACATTATCTTAGGATTTTGCATGCCACAATGAAAAATCGGGTGTTTTTAAGGGGCATTTACATTATTTCTATACTTCCCATTGCTATATATGGCATGGTGGAGTGGTTACACAGTCAGACTGGCTTTGAAGCAGGAGAATCGTTCTGAGCCTCAGTTTCCTCATCAACAAAATGGGGATAATATTATACCACGACATAGTGTTGTTGTGAAAAATCAGTGATATAGAGGAAGCATTGAGCACAACTCTTGTTACATAGCAGGCACTCTATGAAAGATGGTTGCTGTAACGTTATAATAATGTAATGATATTGCTAATAATACTATAAATAGGAGGATATGAGTCATAAGCAAAATATTCTTCAGAGAATAACGTTTCATTTTCTTTGCTAATAAGCATTTCTCATTTATGGGTGTTTCATTGGTGATTTTTTTTCCTGGAAACGTATATTTGTGACCTTGTTTGGTGGGAAGGGTTCTGGCGTCATTACACAGTGATGGATGCTTCCTTGGAAAACAGCACCCATAACAGGTAGAAAAATTTATTAACTCCTCTATTGTAAAACCAGACTGCAGAAGCACCAGATGGGAACCTTTGTATATTAATTTTGATTTTAAAATATTATTTATTTTCATTGTTGAGTTTTTTGGCACTCGCTTAACTTTTGCACTAAAGGCCTATATCTCTCTCAACAAATGTTTGTTAAGGCACTACGTTTTGGAATAATTTGTTACATAGCAGCAGATAACTAGTGTGCTAGATTAGTACTTAATCTCTCAAACCCTCAGTTTCTTAATCTGTAAAATAAGAATAATATATTTTACACAATTATCTTGAATGTTAAATGAAATATTTCAGAATAAAAACATAAAATAAAGAAAAAAAGAAGAAGAAATATTTCGGGCAAGTTCTTAGCCTGTGACCTTCACATAGCATTTCAATATGTCCATATGTATTATCAATAGAATTGCAAGAATTACATCCTGATTTTAAGATCCCAGAGTAATAGTGACCTTTTTTTTTTTCAGAATACTAGTGAGAATTTTCTGTTCTATTTCCTAAATAAGTTCTCTTATTTTCTCTCTATATTTATTTATTTATTTATTTATTTTTAGTAATTTTTATAGAAATTTAGCTATGAAGGGTAATGTCTAGTTCCTTAAGAGCAATAGGTAATGCTTACTGTTTCAAATGGAAACAAGGTACCAGGAGGTACTATCTAAACTACTAGGAACATTATTGAGTATTCATAAAGTGTTAGGGCACAGAGGCAAGTACATGATATACATTATGTCATTTAACTTTCCAAGCAAGCATTCCCCATTCTACCAAGTTATTCCCCATTTTACAGGTAAGTAAACTGAGAGAGGCACAGAGAAGGTAAACCCTGTGAGAGGGTAGAGCTCTGAGGCATTTGCCTCCAGCACTAATGCTCTGAAAGGCTCCGTAGCTTGTATACAATTTGCAACTGAAAGTATTTCCTTCAATTCCAACCATGACCTTGATGGGGCAAATGACCTTTTCATTGCCCACAGCACAAGTCCTAGCAGGATGTGCTCACTCAACTAATATGGGTGTTTCATCCCTCCGTAGTCACTTCAGGATTTCTCTATTCATAATAGGAATTGCGGGCTGATACTGAATCAGCACGTTGAGTCTTACTGGTATCCCTGCTTCTGCATGAATAACAGCATGTGCTGAGTAAGAGCTTTGAAGTTGCTTTAATTCCCTCCCTGTGGCTTTCTCCTCAAGCGTTGACTTTCTCGGCTGCTGTGGCCTGATATGCCAGCACAACACGGCAGGCTTCTTGGGTTGCAGGCCTCTAATTTTCTCAGTACCGTATGGTCTTGTTTGCCCTTGAACTACAGATATCAACTTTTCACTTGAATGCACCTTACCTGAGAATTCAAGGCCAAAGAAAAACATTCCACAAGGCCTGCCTCTGTAGAAATTAGAATTTAGGAGGAAATGGAAGATTGTCTACGGTCCAGAGTTGTTCCCAGGCGTCCAGATTGCCTGAGATTCACTGACCAAATAACTGTATGCACAGCTGGAAGGCTCATCCTGGGGAGATTGAACATATTTGGAAACATCTGGGGTTTTTACTTTAAAACAAAAAAAATTGATGCTTGACATCTAAAAGACAGAGTATTACATTTTTACTCTTTATAGTTACTAAAATAAAAAAAGGTCTTTGGAGGAAGGAATCATTGGATGAGGGCAAGATGATAAGTATTGCCTCTACTATAACATTTTGTTGTTGTTACATTAGGCATATCTGGATATAACTGGTTCTGTGTAGTCACATGGTATCTTCCCTCCTTCATTCTTTACCTTGAACACACAGATGCTTACATTTTTCACCTAGTGCACGTCGGAAGGGAAAAGTGTTCAGATGTTCCATCCATGGAATGCTACCATAAGGGATCATCAGCTCAGCAATAAAGGTGATCCTTTATGGCACTATTTCATGGACTATCTTTTGTTCTCGGGGTCATAATAATGGACCCAAGTTTTATCACCTGTAATAATCTTCTTTAAAAAGTCCTCGCCTTTTTTTTTTACAAAAACTTGGAGGAACTTTGTCCGTTGTTGAGAATTCAATAACAGCATGCCATTTGAACCAAATGTCTGAACAAGCTTCCATTTTGATGTGCACTGGGTGAAAAATGTAAACACTGTGTGCAAGGTTAAGAATGATGGAGGGGAAATACCATGTGACTATACAGAATTGGTTATAGCCAGATATAATTAATCTAAAAAAATAAATTGCAGGGGATGCAAAACTTATCAACCCACCCTCATATTAGTGGAGGTTATTTGGTATTTAAGCACACATTAGATTACTAAGCACCTATCATTTATCTTGTGTTCCAATATTTCAAGAAGTTTAAAATCAGATCCAATTGAAAATGGATGCCCCTCTAAGGAAGGTATACATATCCTAATCTAAGAAAACAAAACCCTTAATCTCCTGGGTTCTAGAAACCCTAGAAAGCATTAGAAGTTCATAGAGTACATTATCTGCATAAAAGGGGGAAAAAGGAATTCCTTACTTACGCACATTGAGGACCAATTTAGCTTCATCAGTTCATTCCACATTGTCTAGAGTGTTTTTCAAGCACTCTTCCCAAAGGTCTCTGCCAGCTGGAGAACTCTCTGACCTAATATTCATAAAAATTTGTACTTGGACAGGCTTTTTGAGGTCATCTCATTGAACACTTTCCTAGTGCAGAGCTCCCCCCCTGACATTCCTGCAGAGGCAGGCTCTATTCTAGAGCTATCTCCCCTAGCAAACTTCTCTTGACCTCGGTCAGAATTCACTGCTACTCCCACCAACTGTCTGCAACACTCTACATCACAAATGCTATCGTCATAATACACATATAATTGCAACTTACTGAGAACCTACCATACACTAGGCACTACAGTATGTAATACAATAACCCTGCATTATAGGTATGATCATTCCCATATTTCAGATAGAAAAATGGGATAAACTTACTCTCCAATGACTTGTACAAGGTCACCAAGCTAAAAAGGGACAGATTCTTCTACTCACATATACCGGTATGCTAATTTCTTTACCTTAGTGAATTATACTATGTATACCATTCTCTACCTTGTGTTTTTAATTATCTTTTTTTTTTTAAACTTTATTTTATTTTATTTGACAGAGAGAGAGAAAGAGAGATACAGAGACAGAGACAGAGAGAGAACTGACCTGGGGGAACTCTCCAGCTAAGCACATGGGTCCGCACAGGCCGGGACCGGGACTCGATCCTCAGTCCCCGGCGCTGCAAAGTGAGCGCCCAACCCACTGAGCCATCCTGGCTTCCCCTACCTTGTGTTTTTTAATCCAACAAAATGTTATGGCTCTCTCTCCTTGCCTATTCATATAAATCAACTTTCTTACTGTCTGCATATTAATTGCTGAGCCACACTTTATCCCATATTCTGCCAGTGATATTTAGGTTGTTTTCAGTTTTTCACCACCCCAATGGTATAATGTTTTTATTATTGCAATAAAAAGATACTGCATACTCATTAATAGTTCTCTCAGTTAAATTCTTAATGTGGAATTATGAGGCCAAAAAGATACTCCTTGATATTTTCATAGATTCTGCCAAATTGCCCTCTGAAGAGTTGTGACCATTTCAATTCTCAGAAACAGTATATACCCATACTTATTTATTTACTTGTTAACCAACTTTGAACACCATAGCATTTTCAGTTTTATGAAGTTCTTATTTCTACATTTGCATGTACAGTCTCTTACAATACAGTAAACTAAGGGATCTGGCCATTGTTTACAAATTATATGGCAAAAGAGTTTAAAGGTTGGGCTCTTTAAATTAATTCAAGGCAATAAAATCCTTTAAAAAAAAAAAATATATCTTCTTCTCCTAGGCCATGGGTGGCCAACAAGTCGATCGTGGTTGACCTGTCGATCGCGAGGCCAATTTTGGTCAATGTCGATCGCTCTCAATGTCTGGGGTGGAATTCCGTGTACCATGGACTTTGAAGCGATTGTAGAAGACAAAACTTTCTAGCAATAGTTTAATGCATTCTGGGAATTTGCCAAGGTCATAAATTCCTAGAATTCTGACAGCCTGACACTGTGATCTCCGCCCACCCAGACAATACATTTTGACGTATGTGTTACACTTGTCACCGGACGCAAC
>PVKE010004756.1:0-26490 GCA_004027555.1 Craseonycteris thonglongyai
CCGACGGCGGCTCCGTGTGCTGAGCGCGCACAGCGCGGGCCTGGGGCGCACGAGGCTCGGGTCCGACGGCGGCTCCGTGTGCTGAGCGCGCACAGCGCGGGCCTGGGGCGCACGAGGAGCCGGGCCGGCGGGTGTGCTGAGCGCGCACAGCGCGGGCCTGGGGCGCACGAGGCTCGGGTCCGACGGCGGCTCCGTGTGCCGAGCGCGCGCGCGCGCACGGGGGGCGGGTAGCCGAGGGGTGGTGGCGGTGCCCAGGCCCCCCAAGGTTGCTGCTGTGGCTTTGGGCATGTCCTCTTCCTCTCCCCCGACCCCTAACTGTGTCGCCTGTCCCCGCAGCGCCCGCCGCCGCGCGCAGGTTCGCCGAGGACACCGCGCCACCGCCACTGCCGCCGCCACCGCCGCCGCCGAGCTTCCCGAGCTGCGGCCACTACCGCGAGGAGCCCGCGCTGGGCCCGGCCAAGGCCGCCCGCCAGGCCGCCCGCGACGGGGCGCGGCTGGCGCTGGCCCGCGCGGCCCCCGAGTGCTGCGCGCCGCCGGCCCCCGAGCCCCCGGGCGCGCCCGCGCAGCTGCCCTTCGTGCTGCTCAACTACCACCGCGTGCTGGCCCGGCGCGGGCCGCTGGGGGCCGCCGCGCCCGCCGCGCCCGCCCTCGCCTGTGGCCCCAGCGCCCCCGAGGCGGCGGCGGCGGCCGGCGCGCTGCGCCCCCGGCCCCCGGGCCCCGCCGCTGCCGCCGCCGCCGCGCCGCCCGGCGCGCCCCGGCCGCACTACCTGGGCGCCTCCGTCATCATCACCAACGGCAGGTGACCCGGCTGGGCCGGGCCGCGGGGGCCTGGCGCCGAGCGCAGCGACAAGCCACAGGCCGGGCCTCTTTGGCTCTCGTTCCACCAAACCCAGCCGAGTTCAGAGGGGGCGAGCTGTAGATGCACGATTTAAATTAATTTATACAGAGACGACTATTTTAATAGGACTCCGCAGCCGACTTTTAGGTTTTTTTTACCGTAGGTGCCAGAAAGGCTGGTGTAGAGGACTGAGACCCGCCTGAAGCTGGGAAGAAATGACCGCCTGGACCTCTCTGTGCCCCAAGAGCCCGGGGTTTCCGAAGAGGCAGAGCTGGGCATCCCTGTAGTCCCATGTGTGACCTCAAACAACCCCATAGTTGGGGGCTCTTGGTTTTCTCACCTTGAAATCAGGTTTGCACGCCTTGCCTTGTCCCTGATGCTCACCAGCCCCACTGGGGGACAGAAGGCGTTTCTATCCACAGACATCCCCCACTGTAAGGAGGACGCCCCACCCTGATAGGGTCAGATGTGCCAGGCGGGGGCACACCGCCTTCTTCGGAGCCCTTTCAGGTTCTTCAGTCCAGGCAGAAGGCGATTAGGTCCCACCAATAGATAACACATTCTGCTGTCTTTAAAAGTCATCCGTGCGTCTCATTAAGTTGTCTTAATATTATTATATTTTATTGTTAAATTTAATGGGGTGACATTGGTTGGCAACAATCAGTTTCCCAATGGACAGCTCCACATCACATCACCCATGCATCGCATTTTGTGCCCAGCTCCCAGAATCAGGTCCCCCTCCAACCCAATACATCTGGTGCCCACTCCCCACTCCCCACACAATGCTCCCTCCCCCCTCCCCCCTCCTCTCCAGGTAAACACCAAACCATTGAGTGTGTCCATAATGCTGGTGCCCTCTCCCCCCTCCCCTCCCTCTCTCCCTCCCCCCTCCTCCCCTTCCCTCAGGCAATCACCAAGTTATTGGGTGTGTCCATAGGTCTCTGTGTTCATTAAGTTGTCTTAACGTCACCCTTTCTTCCATACCAAAAGCAACAGGCCTGACCAAGAGGGCGAGCACAGGTGTGCTTTGTAAGTAGTATATTCACAAGTTCCTCCTCCTACCCCCTCTGAACTCTTGATAACACCAAGAATAGCACCTTCAGAATATATTGAATAGGCATTAAATGCGAAACATATAAATATATATATAGCCAGATATTTTATGAGGACGTGTGGATGATTTAGGTGCCCAGTGCGATTGGCTTCTCTTCAACTTGGGTTACAAGGCAGAATCCCTCTGGCCCATGCAGACCTGTAAACTCCCTAGGCTGTGTTTGCTCCAAGCAGTGCTAATAAAGTTAAATTGCATGTGCAATATGGAAAATTGTCAGTGGACTGCGCCTCGTGGGAGAAAATGCGCTAAAGGGATGTAGTGAAAATGATGTATATGTTGTTTTCAGCATTTTCTGCATTTATACCTGGCAGGAAGTTTCTCTACGAACATGTGTGTGTGTGTGTTAACAGGTAAACAGAAATCTTTTATAAAGCACCAGCAGTTTTATAAATAAACTTCCATTAGTTTTTGTTCTATTTTTATATTTTTGCTGCACGATTTCACCATTTAAACATCACATGTCTCGGAAGCCGATCAATGCTTTGAATCGCCCGTCTCTCAATGTGCTCCACGCTATAAACACCGTGTCCTTCTGCGGCTTTTTCAAAAATGGTTTACCGTTAGGAAACCCCACCTGAGCAGAAAGGCTTTACACAGATGTCTTTAAGTCATCATTCTAGAATCAAAGTACCTGACACTTTCACCGACTGTTTTGCAAAAATGTGAACTGATCTGTTGCCAGCCCAGTCTCACTATGAGGACCTGCCTTGTTAGGGTAGGAGGTGAAATCTGCAAATTTAGGAGCACATGTCATCCAGCCAAGGGGCTGGGTCCGAAGAGTGGAACGCACGCACCTCTTAATGCACTTAGCTATACCTCATTCGTAGCCCTTTGTAAGTGTGTGCACGTAAAATAAGCCTGAGGTATTACTTTTTATGCTCACGAGTCTCGTAATTAAAAACCACGACTCCTGGAAGGTGCAGGTGTCACGAGCAATCCTGGAAGGTGCAGGTGTGACGGATGAGCAAGAGGTTTCACCTGACTTTTTTTTTTTTTCAATAAAGTTCCACAAAATGCTTTTGTGTCTCCCTTGTTATTCACTGTCGGGGGCCGGATTTAACAAATGCAAACCACAGAGGCTTTCTGAGCCCATTCAGATCAAAGGTGACTGTGAAGACAGTTCAAGATTTACAAACGAAGACGTAAAGAGGCTTAACGAGTGTGCATGTACTTGAAAAATAAAATGTGTGCTAGGGAAAGCTTGTCTCAATAAACCTCAGTCTTCATAGCCTGTAACATGAAGGAAGAGTCCTGGGCAAGCTGGCTTTGAGGTGGTCAGCAGCTGAGTGCAAAGTTCACAGAGCTGTTCGTTACTATGGCAACCTAATATTGTGACCTCCATCTTTAAGCATCTGCCCATGGAAGCTGGGGGGTATTGCTTCTTGACTTCTGTGAGGGTCTGACGGAAAGAGGAAGCATTTTAATCAATATGCCTCATTTTTCAAAGAAAAGAAAGAAATTGTACTGAGTCCGAACATGTTGACAGAAATGCCGGATAGAATGGTTTTGAGAAATAAGCCCAGCTCAAGACTGGCTGAGCCTCCACGGGGCCTCCCAGGGAAAGGAATTCCTTTATGTTCATGGAAGCCCTTTCTAGAAAAGCCATTCCATTCATACCTTTGTAGAGGAGTGAGCAGGGTCTGAAGAAGCGCTCTGAGGAAATCTGCAAGAACATGTATTTACTGCCCCCCGCCCCCCAGTCCTTTTAAAGTCCTGTGGGCCATGTCACCCTCTCTTGGGCCATAAGAGTGGGAGGGGTTTCCATGGTCAATGGATCCTGCATAACATTTCTCTGAAGTTGTCATTTATTGTAACTGTAAGACAGGGTAGACTGTGAGGGCTGCTACAGAGGAGATGGAATAAAAAAGAACAGTTTCAAATAAAAATCACAGTCGCTTAAAATTTCAGTGAATCGTAGCCCCGGGATTATCTAAAAGGCATTATTCAAGCTGTTCCTAAACTTCAGTGTGATAATATCTAAGGTTAAAATCTTAAAACTGTCAAGGCAAAAGTCGAGCAGTTTCACAAAAGAGTAAAAATCCTGCAAGAACAAAATCTGTTCTTAAATTTGTTAAATTTATTTTTCAGTGAAAAAAATTACATTAAATTGTTATAGTAAATTTCTCATCTCAAACTTTTTTTTTCTTTGCTTTTTGGGTTTTGCCAACTTTAATTCTTTGGAATAATAGATTTCTCTTTTGTATGATGCATAATACATTTGTCAGAAATACATCAAAAAAGGAAAAAAAAAAAAAGACCAGTTTCCTAATACTTAGAAATACATACATATTCCTTCCCTTGTAAAACTATTTATTTTGTAAAAATGTTTAAATACTAATAAAAATACTGTAACCAAAAGTAGTTGTCTATTTTAAAAATGAAACTTGTGGTAAAAATAACAAGGAGACCAAACTGTGTAGGAAGTCTGAAAGTTTATTTTGGTAGACTTGCTCTTTTATAGGCATCGGCTTAAACAAGTTACTTTTCACAGAAGATTCCTTGAAAAGCTAAAAATGCAAATGCTGCCACTGTATTTCAAATGTGCATAGTAATTATCCAGGAATAAGGAAGGATTCCCCGTTTTCTGCCTGTTATGAGTGAACAGACCTGCAGAATTTAAGACTAAAATGTCTCCCTTTTGCATTCTGAAACTGCTGGGTGAGGCCGGCTGCTCCCAGACTCCAGGGGTGACCACCTCGTGTGTGTATGGGGAGCGGGGGGCAGGGCATGCTACCTTACCTGAGCCCGTGCACCTACCCTCACTGTCCGGCCACTTGTGTGTTCCCCCATCAGACAAAGTGAGTGAGCGTGCGGAGGCAGAGAACCCCACTGGCTGTTTTACACGGGACACAAACCCTTCCTACTTTGCCCACGCCCTGGGAACGCAGCCAGGATATGCCCAGTGCCCGGGACCAGAAGCCCAGCTAGCTACTGCTGTGTCCTGTTTTAGTGGGCACTGCCCCAAGAGTTCCCCTGAAACCCGCCCTCAGCTCAGCAGAGAAGTCTTACCCTTTACATAACTTGGTAATGCTCAATGCTCAGCCTCTACGCTGGGGGGACCATTCAGTGTCCTAAAAGCACCCATCCATCCCGAGTGGCCGTGTTTTTAAAGGTTATGCAGAACACGCAGTTTCTGTTAAGACTTTAAAAGCTCCTTGAGATCAAGATTGCCGGGTGCATTAACACCCCACATTGGTGAGTGCAGTATACAAGGAGCTGGGCTTCCCTGATACTGATGGCTCTAAAGGAAAATAAATGCCTTTATTCAGCTGTTCTCGACGAAGCAGAACCTCAAGTCTTTGGTTCATCTGAGGCAAAAATCAGGTTTATGAAAAACAGCCTCTGCTTCAAGTCCATTTTGTCTCCCTGAAGACAAGTGGATGTCGGTACAAGTAAGAGGAGTTGGACAAGTGGAGGCAAAGTGCAGGGCCGTCAACATCTCTATCTGCTTTGACGTGGCCACACTTCATTCATTTTAATTTGCAGAAAGGAAATTAAATGATAGCATCCCCCACCCCCACCCCCCACCCCCAAAGCAGAACTGTCTAGCATAGACTTCAGCTTAAAACAAAACATAGCATGGTTTTCATTAAATAACCCCCCAAAGAAATTAAAAAAGTAACGATGGAAGCTCTGAGAGACGACTTGCCTCAGATTGCGGAGTCTGAGAAATGAAATTTGCAGCATTCGCCTGAGATCTCTCTTCTTGCTGATGCTTTGCAGATGCCTCTCAAGGGTGAGTCCATCTGGCAAGGTTGGGGTGGTGTGGACTTCTATGGGAACTTGTCACTAACTCCAAACGAAGACTTGGGCATTTCGGAAAGAGTTATTATTATTATTATTTATTTTTTTTGGGAGGGGGGAGGGGGGAATAGTTCCCATTGAAGTCCTATTTGCAAAAATTACTTTTCAAGTTGTTACATTTTCAAAAAACACAGATCGGGTGGGTGGACTTAACATACTTTTTATTTTTTCTCCCCCGCTTCCTATGAGGTTGCCTGCGCTGGCTCAAGGTTGACCGATTTTACACGGCAAACCACACGTTTCTGGAATCAGCCTGACGGGCTCAGAGCTGGAGGAAGAGGGTGCTTGTGTACAATAAGGGGGTTCTGTTCAAAGCCGAGAGCTCCGCCGAGCTTTCTTTCCGCGGATTTCAGCTGGGCCTGCCAGGAAGAGGGAAAACTGTGCAGAAATCGGCCTTTTCAGGCTCCTGCGTAATGTGCAGGATTCACACATTCAGCAGAGATAGCGGCTACATGGAAAAAGCGTGGAGTACATCTGGACAGAGCAAATGCATATCAAAAGGCTTCCTTTCTTTTGTTCTTCCACGGAGACTTTTTAAAATCAGATTGTGAAGGTCTTTTAAAGCCTCTCTCTCTCCCTCTCGCTCGCTCCCCTTTCCTCTTCCATATCAATAACATCTTTTTTCTTCACAGTATTGGAAAAAAAGGAGGGCAAAGAAGGATGGCTTACAGATAGAATGCCATGCACGTCTGGATTCTGTGCACGGCAGTCTTGCAGGAGTAGCCCACAGTTCAAAGCGCGCCTGGACAGGGCTCGAGATCCTGGTGGTACGCGAGCTTCATCTCCAGCTGCTACGGCCCAGTCGTGCCTCTGCCCCGATCCAAGAGATGCCTAATCAGCCCTTCAAGCATCTTGAGCTTGATCCCATTTAAATGTAAGGAAGGAGAGCTCGTAAATGAATGTCAGAGTCATTAACGGATTTCCTCTACCCAACCACAGCAACCACCGCAACTGTAAACCAGCTGGGTGCATCTCTGGAGCCATCAGACGTTGTCATTGGACCACAAACCACCAGGCCACAAGTAAACTCTTAGCAGTCCACCTCTCTTTGCTTCATTAACACAAAAATAAGACGACGACTGGGTGCCAGTGCATGTGCCTATAGGAACACACCTCTGGGTGCTTAGAAACAGCCTCCCCACACCCCTACCTCACCCCTGGCCTGGCCCCGAGCTGCTTCTGATTTGCTTTTGAGTCATTTAGGGTTAAAGGGCTCCACTGCTAGGGAAAATACTTGAATTATTGCATTGCTGTTTTCACATTGAAAAAACAAAACACAACACTTTCTGGAGGGGCAACAAACACACACCCAAGTCAAAGAGGGGAGAACAAGGTCACATCTACACCAGGGGTCCACCTGATACCATCTTCCACTCGTCAACCACCCAGCCCACGTCATCTTCCAACACCAAATGAAATGACAACCCACAGAACACAAGAACGGACAGGTTCATGGTGGCGGGGAGAAAAAATCCGCCCACAACTCTCACACTGGTTTTCCAGATCTGTGGGTGAGGAAGGGCGGCAGAACCGGAGCTGGTGGGCTGGCGTGGGGGTCCCACGCGTGGGCACCGGTTGCCATTCTGTGGAGCGCCAGGCCCCTCAGCACCACAAGCCCCCGGCCTGTCCCCGTGCAGGGACTACCGCTGCTTGGGGACGATGAGGTTGCTGAGCATGTCGAAGGAGTTGCCGTCCGGATGCACGCTCACCACCTCGCTGTCCTCCTGCTGGACCTGAAGGAACCCAGAATCATCCAGGCCCACGATCCACGCCTTCGGGCCCTCCGCGCTTCCCAGGCGGACTTGCTGAGCACTGAAAACGAAGCACAGCAAGAGGTCACGAGCATGCAAGGCAGCAGCCAGAGACAGTTTGTGAGGTCCTGATCCAGAATGCAAAGGCGCCTGAGGCTAGGCGTGGCTACATGCATCCCAGTTAGAGCCTGGACTGCCACTGGGCCCGTAGGAGCCTTTTGATAGTGGCCAGCATACCCAGGCGGTGGCAAGTCCCCAACAGGGAGTTCGGGGCTGTTTTCTCTTAGAAACAAGGTCACTCCTTCTCACTGTGATCATGCCGGCATGGGCATCACTTTGGGGACCCCGGGCACTGTAAAGAAACTGTAGCTCTCTAGATGTGTGTGGCTGGGATTGGGGAGAAAGAAGCTGAGTTGAAAAGTTTCGCCTTAGAAAATAAAGTTGGGGAGCATCAGCTACAAGTTAAACTCATTCTAATTCTCCTTTTGAAAATTTTCCAAAGGTACCTGTTGTTACATCCTTGTGCACATGTTAAAAAGTATAGAAATCAGCCCCAAATTTTATTTTGAAAAATTTCAAACCTATGGAAAAGTTTAAAAAAACCGTACATACAATGAACCTCATAGTCTCCCTTTACTCATATTCATAGCAACTGATAGTATTTTCCATATTGGCCTTCTTTCCTCATACACACATACACATGTATTTTTTTTTGCCGGGGGGGGGCTGGCATTTAAAAATAAGTTGTAAGCATCATGGCACTTACAACACTTCAGCATTTATCTCCTAACAATAAGAACAATCTCCTACAAAACCATAATACATTACCTAATACACAGTCCATGTTCAGATTTCGCTACTGTCCCATTCCTATCCTCGGTGACTGTTTCCTCCCACCCAGGATCTTATAATGAATCACACATAGCATTTAATGCTCCCTGGCTCTCAGGAAGCTTGGGCATTTTAAGACACTGACACTTTTGAAGGGTGGAGGCCTGCCGGTGGAATGTATCCGAGTTTCTCAAACGTGAGGGGCGCGAGAACCCCCTGGGGCATTTATTAAAGCAGAACACTGGGTCCCAGCATCTGAGGTTCTGATTTGGGAGGTCCGGCATCTGCGTTCCTAACAAGATCCCAGGTGAGGCTGCTGCCGCCGTCTAGGGATCTCACTTGGAAAACCATTCTTATCTAGAAGGTCCCACAATTTAGATTTGCCAGTGTCCTCACAAGTAGACTCAGCTTAAACATGCCGGCAGGGAACCTCTCCGGGACAGTCCTTCGCACCGCATCCCACCTGGAGGGCGTGCACCCTAACCTGCTCCAGGTAGGGTCCACCAGGTTTCTCTGTCAGAACGGTCACATGTGATCACGACTGGAACTCAGGCTCTCATGAGAAGATACTGAGCTATTGGCTGAATAGCGGAATTTTAAAAGCAGGCAGACGAGTCAGCACTGACCTGTGGGCCCAATATTTATAATAAAGGGGAAGAACACCATTGGGCCCTTTGTCCTGAAACGTGTCGATCAGCTTCTCCAGCTCGCTCACAGTTCTGGCGATGAGATAATCAGCGCTTAAGGGCTTCAGTTCTGCCCCGTGCTCCTTATTGTATTCTGCGATGAGATCGTTGATGCAGATGGTAGGGTTACTGTTAGTCACATTAAATCCACAGCCTGGTCAAAAACAAACAATTGGAAGACGTGAGCGGCTCAGCCTATTGATGGCATCGCAAGTTCCTCTCAACCACCTGGAAAGGTATAGCTTTCCTGTCCACTTCCTGATTCTTTGTCCTCACACTGAGTTTATGTCTCTGGACACCTTGAGAATGATGCCTATCTTTGAGGCTATCTTCTGTTTTATCCTTTATGATCGTCATCGAGCCAGGACCATCCCAACTTTACTGCCCATAAGTTAGAAAAAAAGCAAGCCGCTTCTGATTCCATTAAACAGAAGCCAAGAATGCGACAAAACTTCTTAGAGTAGCTTCTGAAACCAGGTATCAGATGGTCTCACTGAGAACCGTAACTGGGCATGGAGAATCTCTTGTTTCCTTTCCTACTTGAATAACAGACACATGCTTGGAAGTGAAGAATTTGATTCAGGTCTTAAGGAGTAAACTCCGGATTCAGAGCTCTCAAACCCTGGTCATGGTCTAACCCGAGAGCACATCTTCTAATACTCTGTCCTTGGACGTCTTTGGTGCTAGGGTTACACGGTTGGCAAGGGGCCAACACATGGCCAGTGGTTCTATTATAGGCTCTAAACCTCCAGGAAAGCGAGTTACCAGCAGTGGGGTCTGAATAGGCTTATCTCTGCTGTTACCTAACACCACCGTCCTCTCTGGAAGGGGTTAGTCTTCAGAGAACCCGCACTGACGTTTTCAGCAGGGCCCTGAATCAACCTCAAAGAGGTCTTCAGTCAGAAATGAAATACTGCAAGAACTAGGCAGCAAGACTAGCCTGTTCTCAGGGCCTCTGCGGAAAACCTTCCCACACAATCTCCTCACCCAAACAACGACAGTTACAATAACAGTATTCTTTGGTAAATGTTCTGAGCCATTTTCAGTGGGAAGGGAAAGACTGATTGGCCCCAGATTTTGTTTTTGTTTTTTAAATATACTGCCTATTAAAAAACAAAGCAATGTAACTACAGCAACAGGGGCAGAATTTGCAGTTGTTTGTTCACTCATTCAACACCATACACAATATCTGAAGTATCTACGGAGGGTAAGGCATGAAATTAAGTGTATGTAGCCTGGAAAATACTCTCTTGTATTCAGAAAACTCAAAGTGTGGGGAAAATAGCAACATTGAGTATTGTCAGCTTGGCCTATGTCCTTCCAAGCACAGGAGAGCACCCCTGCCTTTGGCAAGCACCCCTGGCCTTAAGAATTTAATAAAAGCTGGGGATTCTCCCCACAGGAAAATGTTTCATGTCCCCCAAGCCAACAGCATGCCTTGACTCCCTACAGCCTTCCCGGGGCCTCCTTCATATCTGTGGCCCCTACTGAACAGTCTCTGCATTTAGCCCAATTATTCATTCAGCAGAGCTTTGAGGGTAAGAAACAGCTTGGCCAGAATCCTATTGCCCGTTGGTAGCTGAGCTGGAAATGTAAGCCTTGTATTCTCTGGCTGGCATTTCCAACACATGGTCATGTGTTTTCCGCCCATTGCTGATGTTTGAACGCCAAACAAGCTCTCTCATCAGAATCAGGGCAAGGCTGATGGTTGGATGAGCAGGGGGCCTACGACTTTCTAAAATTGCTTCCAAACCCATCACCTCATTTGGCACAAAGTATTGAGGTGCAACGGGGTGCCTCCCCCTATCCTGCCCAGCCGGGAACTTCTTCTGAAGGTTACAAACAATGCAACCTTTTCGCCACCCGGGAAGGTCATATGAAGAATGGAAGTCCACCAGGAGACCCATCCTTGAAATTAACTTTTATTACAAAGTGGTACAACAAATGTTTTATGTTTACATTCACCATTTATTTTATTTTATTTCTTCTTTTCTTCCCTACAGAAATGGCAAAATTACACATAGAAAGCAGGTCAGTGGTTGTCTAGAACTAGGGTGGGGATATTAACTACAAAGAGGCATATGAGGAATTTTAGAAATGTAGCAAATGTTTAAAACTGGATTGTGTTGATGGGTGTGTTGACTTAGTAAACATTTACTAAAATGATAGAATTATATACTTTCAATGGGGGAATTGTATTGTATATAAATTATATCTCAATAGGCTGTTAAACCACACATGGACTAATTTTTGTCATAACAGAAGTGAGGTAATTAGCAAATTTATTTTATATTTTGTTGATAATAAAATATTTGTAATTAAAAAAATTCACCCAGTTTTGGGATGCTGCTATAGTCACTGTTTTTCTTTAAATTGAGGTATAATTGACACACAACAGTATGTTAGTTTCAGGTATATAATAACATAATGATTAGATTTAGGTTTACAACATAACATTTGTGCATATTGATAAATGATCCCACAATAAGTCTAGTTAACATCCATGACCACACACAGTTACAGAATTTTGTTTTCTTGTGACAAGAACTTTTAAGATCTACTCTCAGCAGCTTTCAAATATACAGTGCGGTACTGTTGACTATGGTCACCGTACTGTACATTACAGCCCCTGGACTTAAGAGTAGTTTCCTCTTATCCTTGGTTTCACTTCCCAAGGTTTCAGTTATCTGTGGTCAAACGTGGTCCAAAAACCATTAAATTTCCCCAACTGTCAACATCATCTGCTCCTGACAGCCACCCATGGACATTGTCATAGGTCCACGGCCCAGGTTCAGCTGAGGCACATGGACCTCCTTCTGAGGTACTGCCGGGGTGTCAGGAGAGCCTAGCTCTACCTCACAGCGCCTTTGTCACTCCCCTCGCTTCATCTCATCACATGGGCATCTTCTCAGCTCACAGTGTCACAAGAAGGGTGAGTACAGGGCAGCAAGGTATTTTGTGAGAGGCCACATGCACACAACTTTTATCACAATATACTGCTATAATTATTCCATTTTATTATTACTGTTTAATCTTCTTCTGTGCCTAATTTATGAATTAAACTTGATCGTAGGTATGTATGCAAAAGAAAAAACAGCATATACTGTGTCATAGGGTTTAGTACTACCTGTGACTTCAGGCGTCCACTGGATAAGTGGGCACTACTGTATTTATTTTATAACTGGGAGTTTCTACCTCTCCCTTCACTCATTCCACCGACCCCTCCCCCTGCCTCTGGCTATCACCAACCTATTCTCTGTATCTATGAGCTGGGTTCTTTTTGTTTTAGATTCCACACACACATGAGATCATGTGGTATTTGCTTTTCTCTGCCTGATTTATTTCACTTAGCATAATGTCCTCAAGGTTCATTCATCGTGTCATGAGTAGCAAGATTTCATTCTTTTTTGTGGCCGAATAATATTTCAGTGTGTATATGTGTGTGTATCAATCACATTTTTCTTACCCATTCATTCATCAATGGACGTTTAAGTTGTTTCCCTATCTTGCTTATTGTAAATAATGCTGCAATAAACATGGGAGTGAATATATTTTTTTCAAGTTAGTGTTTTCATTTTCTTCAGATTAATAGCCAGAAGTAGAATTTATGGATTATATGGTGGTTCTATTTTTAATATTCTGAGGAACCGCCATACTGTTTTCCACAGTGGTTGCGCCAGTTTACATTCCTACCAGCAGTGCACAGGGATCCCTTTTCTCCACATTCTCACCAGCACTTGTTATTTCATGTCTTTTGGATGATAGCCATTCTAACAGGGGTGAGTGAGGTGATCGCTCATTGTGGTTTACTTCCACCATTTCTAATTGACTGAGGAGCAGGAGTGTGGAAAGGTATACAAATGCATTTAATGTGATACCAATTCGATTCCATGGCCATAGACAGAAATTTGAAGCTTCTTGAAGCCCTTTAAACCAGCATGCCTATTTTACATATACATTGTATTCTACAGCTGTGAGACCCAAAGAAAAAGTCATCCCCTACGATAATTCACATCCCCTACATAGCCATGGAAAAACCCCATGTAGTTTTATTTAATCTAAAATTGCTGGGGAGGCGGCTTTACAAACTTACCAATAAGTATATAAAAGGTTTCCCCCATAAGCGTTGAGTTCACCAGAACTCCACCGAGCTTCATGAGGTCGCTGTAATAAATATCGTTGGGCCACTTCATGCGTAAGTTGATATCCTGAAGGAAAATGTGCATATTAATCAAGCAATCACAGGACACAGGGGCATCCCTTGAGGCCACCCAGCTAAAAGGAAGATGCACCCAATGCTCTCGCAACTAACGGGACCCGGGGCCTCATCCTCTCTTCTCCAGAGAGCTAATCACTTCTTTGGAACAATCCAGTGCTAAGTACCCCTTGGGACTCAAAGGAAAGAGACCTCAGGAGCACATTTGGCACCAATGTCATCCTTCGCCCCACCCCCCATCACCGTTCATCATCATCAGAAACACTTTCGGAAGGTGCCTATCTTGTGAATGAACTCCATTAGCTCAGTATCAACCACCGGCGCCGTGGAGAACGTGTCACGTGCTAGGTGCAGGCACAGGGAGAGAGCAATACCCCCGGGGTGTTACTTCAGGGAGCCCACGCTCAAGGGGCGTAGATGGCCCTGAGTTAACCAACATCAGAAAAGGCAGGCAGACAGGGTTCGAGCAGAAAGCTATGAAGATAGAGAGGGGGTCCTTGTTTTACTGAATCAGCACAGAGAAGGCTTTGAAGAACCCCAGATCAACTTGGGGCCTGGAAGTGGACTTGTCCCACGTCTCACTGCCTCTCCATCCGGAAGCGTGTGGCCTGAGCAACTCTACCTGGGCCTCGGTCCACAGTGTCCGAGGGCGGACACGGCTTCAGCTGGACCACCCACACTGGGTCAGACCCAGTAGGCACCAGAACCAGGTCTCGTGGACCTGCGGCTGGCAGTCAGGTGTGCTGCCTGTGGGTAGAGGCAGGTTGACCAGACATCCCATCAGACAGAGGCTGCTGAAGGCCTGGTAATAGATGTCGTGTTACATGTGCACACCAAGGATGTGACATGTACCCAAGTCTCACATAGTGACTATGAGGACATCGCCACAGAGCAGGGGGCTTCAGGGCCAGGGAGGAGGACGGCTTCTCTCCTTAAACACGGATGACAGGCCTCCTTTGAGAGTTATGAGCTTAGGGTCTTATTACAAAGGAGGCAGGGGAAGACTCCCCTTCTTCTAGCAATATGAAAATCTTCCGGGAAAACTGAGGAGGGGGCCATGTAGAGGGGTTAGGTGTGGGGGAAAAGGCTTTAATCACCCTGTTAATCTCTCTCTTTTCCTTGTCTTCTTAATAACTGACACCAAAGCCTCCCACAGTCACAATGAGGTGCCTACATCTGTCCTGTTGAACTTGTGCAAGTGCAGACCTGGGATAGCTTTGCTGAGCACAAGCTGGGTGATGCAGGTAGGAAATGAGGATTTGAGGGGCCTATAACATAAGGCTTTTCACCAGAAAACACAAACAGCCCATCCAGTCCAATGTGCTTTAATTAAAAAAAAAGAAGAAAGAAAGAAGGGGAAGCCGGGATGGCTCAGCAGGTTAAGCGCTCACTTTGCAGCCCTGGGAAATGAGGATCGAATCCTGGCCCCGGCCCGTGCGGACCCATATGCTGAATTGGGGTGCACCCCCAGTTCAGTTCTTGCTGGGACCCATGTGGGAGGCCCTCGGCCCAGTTCCTGCCCTGCGCAGCCCTGTGCCCACTTGTGGAGTAAAACTATATGGAAAACTGATGCTATCAACTATGGAGATTGCTCTGGGCCCTCCCCCTTCTCTCTGTCTCTCCCTGTCTCTGTCTCTCTGTCTGTCAAAAATCAATAAAATAAATCTTTTTTTTTTATATCTTTTTATATTTATAGAGAGTAATTATTTTATCTTCAATGCATATTTATTTTTATTTTGACAGAAAGAGAGAGAGATAAAGACAGAGACAGCTAGAGAACCGAACTGTGGAAACTCCCCAGTTCAGCATGTGGGTCCGCCTGGGCCGGAACCGGGATTCGATCCTCGGTCCTCGGGGCCTCAAAGCGAGCGCTCAACCCGCTGAGCCGTCCCGGCTTTCCCAAATAAATCTTTAAAAAAAAAAAAAAGAACAAGTTTCGGCCTTCCTAGGCGGTTTGAGAAAACTAACAACATGACAGAAAGGGGATCCTGGGGGAGAAACACGTTCCGATGAGCCAGAAGCGGCCATAAAACCTGACGGTGCTTTTAAAATGCCAGGGACAGTGAGGCCAGCTTTGCAAGGTGCCACATGCAGCTGTCACGCGACAGGATCTGCAGGCGGGGGGGGGGGTAATGGTGGGAGCCGCACGTACCTGGTAGCCAGGCGTGGACCTGACCGCCTCCACGACAGCCAGGGACATCAGGTGCTGGACAAACGGGATCCGCCGCCCCAGCGGGGACCTCATGGGGATGCAGACCAGCACTGTAGACAGAGCGCATCCCCGGGGGCTCAGCCATGCATTCTTTCCTCGCCCTGGAAGACAGGCCCCGCCAGGGAAGCGGCCACTTGACCACATGAACAGACTCAGGTGCATGTTGTGCCAGAAAATGTGCCCAAGGACTCAGAGCCACACCCTGAAGGCGCGTCCCACCTGAACGAATCTGGACTCAGACACGCGGGTATTCTGGGCTTCACCCAGTTACAGAGGAGGGGCTCTTTCAAGCTCTGTGGCCGAACCAGTTTCCGATAATGAGCAGACTGTGCTGCTTCTGGGAGCAAAGCATTGAGGCTTTGACCATTCGAAGTCCTAGCATCAGAACATCCCGTCTCTCATGACCGTATGGTGATGCAGGTGAAAATAGAGACCGGGGAAACCGGACCGGACCTGTACGGGTCCAGGAGCGGGCCGAGAAGCCCTGTGGTAGGAGAGATTCCGATGGTGGGGATGGTCACACAACCCGCGAACGTATCAGCAGCTGCACACTTTCGATGGGAGAGCTGCACGCTTTGTGTATTACATCCCACCGTTTGGACAAAAGAGGAAGTGAATTTAAAAAGCTATCACTGATATTAGCTCTCTGAGTTGCCGTTCTTCTTAAAATAGAAGTCAGGAAAGTAAAATCATCAAAATGGGAGGTACACCTGTATAGAAAAAGTTTTTCTATATCTTTTTTTTTTTTCAGCCACTGTAGTGAGCCCCATAGCTCTTGATAAAATGAAATTTTTTTCTCTTTACGTTCAAAAGACGTGTTTAAGAGGAAGAAGCAGGGGACAGGGGATTCCCTCTTTCTTTGCTTCTTCTGAGAAAGGCCACTGAGAGTTAACAGCCCATTTGGGTCAGCCTGGTACTGGCTGAGGGGAGGGGGCAGGGGCAGGGACTACAGAGCACAGAATCGGCACTGAGGTGAACACAGCGGGGTTCTGGGACGTGGGCTCTGGCCTCCGTGCTGCCCCCCGCTTCTCTGGGGGCGCTCTGTGAATGGGCACGGATCACGTGCTGCTGGGGTGGGGGCCGGTGGACAAAAGGCCTCGCATGGGACACTCAGCACAGACCCAGAAGGCCCCTCCCAGAGACCCTTCAGGAAAATAAATGTCTCTCTAATAGTTACGATCCACAAAGCGCAGTGCCGAGAATGCGGCATAAAGGAGACTTTACAAGATGAGCGAACCAAATGCTAAAGCCAGCAAGCGGCGAACAAACATCTCAGGTTGAGAGAATGCTTTAATTGTACTAAAAGGCTCAGCCTTCCGATCAATGCCGCTCCCTCCTCTTCCATTTAACCCGGGGACCGGGGCGGGGGTGGGTGGGCAGGAAACAGGAGGCTTCTAATTCGCCTCGTCTCCAGGATCAGCACACTCCATCAATCGGCTCTCGGGCCACGAGAGTCACAGATTTTAGAAAACAGACACAACAGAAACGATCATAAAAGATGACTGACCTTTGCCCTCTGTTTGCTGGGCTGCGATGGCTATTAAACCCATTTCCGGCGGCATCTCGAACATCAGCCTGCAAATGGTGGGAGAGAATGGTCAGCCAGAACAGGGCCAGGGCCAGGGAGCCCACAGTGCAGACCAATGCGTGAGCAAGGAAGGGCCATCAAGCGATCGCGTCCCCAGTCCCGGCCTCTGGGGAGACCGAGGCGGGGGACACGTGTGTACCTGCCTGAGCTGGTATCCAGTTCGTTTAAGATGTTGTTAGGTTATATCTGGACTATCCCAGCAAGTTCTTTCTGATGCGGTATCCCTTCTTCGAGGGACAACTAGCAATTGCTGACATTTGTTTCTACTTACAGTGTGTTTCTGTTCGAACGCTAACTAGAACATAATCATAACAGGAGTTTCTGATTATTCAGAAAACCAATATGGTGGCAATAAAGCCGTTTAAAAGATACACTCTCCCCTGAGAACTAATTATGTTTTAACTATAGTAAATAAATCTACACCTTCTGAGGACTCAGGAGAACCTTGGACCCTTTTAGGCTTGAGTTCTGCTTTTAAAAGGGTTTCGTTTAAAAGAACACAAACTTCCCTTTGGGGGATAGGTGGGTGCAAAAGTGCCCTATAGCTCCATCCAACAAGGCAACCGTAAGTTTGGTTTGTTTTTTTTTTCAGACAAGAAAAGGCAAAACAGCCCCACTCTGTGAATTTCCTCCCAGGTACATTCTATGCAGTTTAAGTCCATGTCAGGCAGTTTTTCTCTGTATTCCCAGGAGTGGCTGACTGGGTTCTGAGCAGGCATAGTTCATGCTAGGATTTACTAAACAAAGCACACACACACACACACACACACACACACACACACACACACACACACACCAGGTTCACCCACTGTTTGAAATACTTTAGAGGGGAGGGAAATGGGCGAGGGTGTGGAAGACGGAGAGATGGTACTTTGTATGAACATGAGGTTCCCCATAATAGTTTCCAGGGTTCCACAGCGACCCTGTGCGGAGCGGACAGGGCTGCAAAGAAAGGCCACGCTCTGAGTAGCTCGTCCCCTTCCCTCCAGGATCGGGAATGGCAGGGAGAACTGCGTAAGTGGCCAGAGAAGAAAAATACGTGGAAGCAGACAAAAACCACACGGTGTCTCTGTGCAGCCCTGGCTCGCGGAGCTGGGCATGGGTGTGTGCAGGCCCCGGTGAGGGGGAGCCCCGAAGACCCCACAGAAGAGCCTGCTCACGTTGGGCAGGGGGCTGGGCCACAGGCGCAGGGCATGCCCAGCGAGCAGGCCGCCCACCGTCCATGTGCCAGGCCCGCTTGCATCTCACATGAAATACAGCTGCAGATGTATTTCTCTTGGACGCCATGAATAAGCCATTGAGACCGATGGTGCCCAGACACTGCCGGGCTCCGGGAAGAAACTGTCCTTCTCTTGTGTCGGGCCAGCAGAAAGTGCTAAGAAGGAAGCTTTGTCCGGGCAGGGAGGCAGATTGTCTCCGAGCAAGCTCTACTTTCCGGAGGGTCCCCGGCCCTTCACCTGGGCGAGGCCGCGGGCTCTCGGGAGGGCAGCGAACCACTTCTCGGTGGGAAGGGGAAGACTTAGCACCCCGTGGGCAGGCCGCCAGGGCTGGCTCCAGGGCAGGCCATCTAGGATGTGCTTTAAATAGACAGTAGACAGTCCTGTGTTACAGCCAGAGACGGTAATGGTGGAATGGGTGGGGGTGGGGGCAGGGTCAGAAACCAAGCACAGACTTCTAGAACAAAGAGAAATGATTCAGGGAACATATGCCCTAAACTGCTGGAGGTTTGGCAGCAGTTAACAGGGCATATTGATGAGAAGACTGGGTTTGTGCTGCTGAAGGCCAAGAGGAAACTCTGGGTGGAGGGAGAAACGGGGGGCAGGGGGCAACGCTGAGCTGGAGACCACGGGGGCGGCCAGATTTATTTGCGCTATCTGAGATAACTCTGGGGGCCAAACCGCACGGCCCACGGGCAACAAAGGAGCATTTATGAACTTTGTACGCTTTCTCGTCTCTGCAAAATGAAGTTGCTAGCGTTTGCGTTAGCAGAAAGGAGACATCATAAACGCATTTCCATCCCGACTTTATGATGTCCTCACAAAAGGAAACAGAAAAAGGAAGAAAAAGGAGGGGGTTACATAATGATTACCTCCCTGCCTCTGTATATTTTCTTTCCGTGTTGGCAAAGGCTGTGGAAATACAAGGCTTCTGTGAGTGGCGGCTGAGTTACTGTAGTACCAGCCGGGCACACAAGGAAAGCGTTCTGTTTTTGTCTGAAAAGAACCCCAAGCGGGGCCCTTGGCAAAGGGGATAGTGCCCTGGCCACTGAGGTTCCTAAGGACCTCACAGTGCCTACTGGGTGCTCAGCCAATGGGAATGTCCTGAATTTCTGTGGTCTCTGGAATAAAGCTTTAATAACAACAACTAACCTAGAAGACAGGCCAGCACGAATCAGTGAAAATTCTGAAGGAACAAAAACTTAGAGTCAGACCCAATCCATCCACTTTGAGGATCGGAACCTAAGGGATTAGACCACATTCACCACAGTGCTATAAATGTAAACAACTGGACATATATGTTCAGCAGGTGAATGGTTAATTCGTGACGCCAGTGGAGTCATTTGTAGTTATTAAAAATGGTAGTGATGAAGACTATGTAGCAATACAGAAGAAATGCTCGCAATAGAATGTTAAATAAAAAGGCAGGATACGAAAAACACCCACATATACTCTTATCTCAACTATGTAAAATTCATAGAAAAGGGAGGGAGGGAGATTTGACAAAAACCTGTTTTCCTTATTATTAAACTTTTCTTTAAAATGATCAGTTAGCTTGAATTTTAAATTATGTTGAAAAATCAGGGGGGGTGGGGAGCATGGTGTTTATGTTCAGATACAATATTTGTAATTAACTGTTTATAAATACTCCTAAGAATAGGACTAAAAGATCTGCTTTAAAAATAAAGACGACAATAACTGATCAGTAAGAGCTTGTTTGATAGTAATTACTGAGCAGAAATTCTTACAACTAGTCTTTCCGTAGGCGTACGCAAGGAGAGCCTTAACATTTTTATGCCTTCTGATTCAGTGACGGTACTTCTAGGATCAAAGCCTAAGACGTATTCGGAGACAGAAGCTGAAGAATTCGGGGCACACGTCCTCATCACAGCCATACCCTGTGAAAAATCGGAAGAGCACGAGCAGTCCATGATAGGGGAATGGAGAAATCACCGCAGCCATCAGACGCTTTTATCCAGATGCAAAAGCCTACACATGGCACGACTCCAGTGACGTTCTAAGATATACTTTCTAAAGTTGTCAGGGAATATAACACACGGTTAGCTGCGGTTATTTTTGAGGGGTGTAGTTATTTGAGAAAGGTAAGTACAAAGCAGGAAATATGCCATCCATATGAGTCTTTCCTGGAAATGTAACACCCAGATTTTACATAGAACAACATGAGGAAGAAAACATCATTATTGTATAATTCTGCCTCCCCCTTCCAGATATAAGCACTGCTAATAGATGCCCTTCTTCTTGTTAAAAGTATAGATTCTTTTAGACTTTTACCCCCACTAAAAATAATACACGTAGATATATTTTACAAAACAAATTTCTGGCGACTGGGACGATTCCTTATTTGGAGGTGTTCAAATCATGTTGCTGACACCTTTGTGGACACCTTGATCCCAGTGATCATTAAAAAGGAAGGTTTAAAAACACTACCACTGGTCCCACTTATGTAGGCCATGTATTCCTACGTGCACGTACAGGAGAATGCAGGACGCTTATTAACTGTTATCTCCAGACGGAGGAGGCAGAATTATATGGTCATTTTAGCGTCTTCTTTATGTTGTGCTGTGTAATCTCTGGGTGGTAAAATTTCAAGTGCCGTAGACTTTCCGTTAACCAGGCAACTGGCAAATAAATCTGCATTTATCCGGCATGGGTGCCGGTTAACTGAGAGTCGACTATAGTTTTGATTTTCTTTATACTCTTCTGGATTTTTGGATATTTCTACACTTCGAGTACATTCATTTTTCTAAACCAGGGAATATGCTATTAATAAAAAGATGTGAACCCAACTCTCCCTGTGTGGGTCCAGCATGCACCCGGCAGCTCAGCTCCCAAGTCGCTGAACATTCTCTTTCTGGGAGATCGTCATTCACAATGCAAAGGCTGCCGACTGTCCGAGCTTCCACAGGCTCACTGGACAAATCCTCCTGTAACTCACACGACACATGTACGGTGGCCTGTCCCTTGCCCTGGACACCTGGTGGAGCATGTGGCCGGGTGAAAGGTGGCTGGCTGGGTGCTGGTTCCGGTCCTCACACTGGGGCGGCCGCGTGCAGGGGGCTGCCCGCACCCGATGCGAGTCTGTGAGCCATACGGTCTGTTGCAAAGCTTCAACCCTGCAGTCCCGGCTCCAAAGCAGCCGCAGATAATATGCAAATGAGCACGTGTAACTGCGTTTCAACAAAACTTCTAGACACAGAAATTTCCATTTCATAGGATGCTCATGTGTCACAATATAGTCTTTTTTTTAAATGAACACTTTATTTTTTGAGCAGCTTCAGGTGTATAGAAACACTAAGCAGAACATACAGTTCCCTTCCCATATACACCCCAACCCCCACCTCCGTTTCCCTCTTATTAACACCTCATATTAGTGAGGTACATTTGTGATAACTGACAAACCAGTCAATATCGATACTAAAGTCGATAGTTTGATACTCTTTGTGTTGTGCAGTTTTATGGGTTTTGACAGCTGTCCCCATGACACTATTGTACAGGACGATTTCACTGCCCTGAAAATCCACAGCCTTCACGGTTCCAACCCGCCTGTCCTCCCCAACTCCCCACAAACCACTCATCCTTTTACTGTCTCCATTGTTTTGCCTTCTCCAGAATGCCATATGGATTTTGTTCTTAAAAAATTTTTTTCCAACTGTTTAAAAGTGTAAAAGCCATTCTGAGTTCTTCACCCATCTCCCATTCGCCCCAAGTATACTCGCCCGCGGCTCTTGCGGCTGCAGCGTCTACCCCAAGATAACTCGGGATTCCTGTTCTAACCTGACCCCCAAAGTGTGCCATGAAATCTCTCGCTTTTATTATCATTTTCACATCGCTTTAGTGGATCGATGGTCTTTGTAAACAAATGACATCATTCTATTTAGAGCATGCTGTTTTTTAGTAGTGGTATTTCCATTTATAAATTATACTAATTCTCCATCACTGAAAATGTCAAATCCTAGAAAACATAGTAGCATTCCTACACATGGAAAAAATTATTAAATACTAATCATCTTATACATTTCTGTTAACCTTAGAATTAGAGACAAGTTCTGTTTAGAAATTACTCCATGAACAGTTTTCATATGTTATTTTCACATTGAAAACCAGTCAGATTTGCTTCAGCCTCAAAGAGCATGTTTATGGAAAATTAAATGAACACAGCAGTGAGCTGCACTTTTTTTTCCTAAATGGGAAAAGAAATAAATGGTACAAAAACTACCAGCAGGCCAGATTTTGCCTGAGGACCCTGGTTTGCCAAACCCTGATCTATGGAATTTATTCAGATTTCAGCCACTGTCCTAATTGCATGCCCTTCACAGCAAGACCCAATCTTCTTGAGTTAGGATCTAAGCTGGGACCACATGTTGCATTTAGCTGACATGTTTCCTTGAACATGGTTCAGTTTTTTAGTCTTCCTTTGTCTTTCATGGTCTAGACATTTTTTGGAGAGTGTCAGACATTATCGTTATTTTGTAAAATGTCCCTCAATTTAGAAGCTCCAAAATCTCATGATTAGACTCAGGTCAGCATTATTTTTGGCGGGAACACACGATCGTCAAGCTGTATCCTTCTCAGCATGTGACGTCAGTCCGGAGGCACACGCTGCTGTCTTCTGCCAGTGCTGGTGAGTTAACTGTGATCCATGTGGTTTGCAGGGGTGTGTGCCAGGATTTTCCATTGTAACGGACTGGTACTTGTCAGAGAGATGGATTTCATGCTTCTCATAAAGTTTAATCTACTAGTTGTAACATGTATGGGTGAGTCTTGCTTGAATCAATTTATTTGATGATTGCCCAATACTGATTTTTTTCTGATTCTATCATTTCTTTCATATTTACTTGTTGGGATGCTACTATAACGAAGAACTTTTTCTTCTCCCCCACCCACCCACTTATTTGTCTTTCTATTTATTTATATCAGAATGCAATGGCTTTTACTTGATATATGGATTTTTACTCGATAGGGTACCGGTATATATTTCCCTATCATTATATTTTGAAGCTCATGCTGCCCCAGATTAGGCAACTGAGTCCGATTGTCATCTTTCAGCATTTCCTTCCTTTCTGGTATAAGTACAGGTTTCTTGGTTCCTTTTTAACTTTTTCAGCCCCAGCCCTGGAATCAGTCATTTCTCCAATTAGCTCTGATTCCTTTTAGTGGAGAATGGTATTTATAAAACATATCTGAGTGCTAGGAAACAGCTAGAAAGTGTGTCTCTTCCTTCCTTCCTCCCTCCTTCCCTCCCTCTCTTATTCTCTCCATCCATCCATCCATCCATCCACCTTAAAAACTGTTTCTGCATTGCCTCGCCAATAGAGTGTGGTATCACAGAACACTCTGATTCCAGCCCAAGACCACAAGGTTTATTCTAGTCTCCCCGCTTCTATATTTGCAACTTCCTTCTCCAATAATGAGAAATCTGGCTCCCATTATCTCAAATATATTTACTTATTTGCTCAATACTGTAATACACAGAGAGTGGTTTCAGAACTGCTGACCCGTGCTACTGTGAAAAACAAACTTTCCAACTAGGGTTCAATATTTATCTACAGCTCTTTTTCGTCTTTAGCCTGAGGGTATACAGTAAATATTGTGTTTAAAAGTTCCTTGGGCTTGTTCCTTTTTCTTTCACTTTAGTGTGGTTATGTTATGCATCTGAAATAAGGTTAGGCTTAATTGTACTTCTGTATTCCATTACAGGGTCCCCCCTCTGATCCTTGTTCTCTCTCTCTCTCTCTCTCTTTCTCTCTTTCTTTTTCTTCTTTCTTTTTTAAAAACTTGGACCCAAGAGTCAGAACTGTCTGGAAAAGCAGTCTGGGAAGTATCACACTCCTCCACCCACCCCGTCTGCCTAGATTTCCCTGTACTTTACTCCTTTCCCTAAATAGCAATTCAACTAATACCTCACTCGTTTCTGGTGTATGCTTTCCATTTTACTTTGTGTACAAATGAACAGATACATGCAGATTTTATTTCCCTTTTTTTCTTCACAGAAAATTACCATTTTTAAAATATTCTTTTGCTTTTTTTTTTCCTTCACTTACTGTTACCTGGAAACACTCTTTATAAATTCATAGAGAGCTCTCCTCATTCTTTTCTGCAGCTGCGCAGTGACACGTTGTGTGAATGAAGCATACTTGTAGCTTATTCAACCACTCCCCAGGCTACAGGTATTTAGGTGGTGTCCAAAATGACAGTGCAACGAGTTCCTTGTTCACATGTATTTTTGGATTGTTAGAGGAGTATCTTCAGGGTAAATAACTAGAAGTGAGATGCTGGGTCGGAAGGAAAATGTGAAAATGTGTATGCAGCTTTGTTAGATGCTGCCGGGCTCCCCACCGAGATGCCTCACTAACAGAGCGGGATGTACTTTTTTAGTTTTTGCCGATCTGATGTGTGAGAGACAGAATTTCAGTGTAGTTGTAATTTGCATTTCTCTTACATGTGAGGTTTTCATATGCTTAAGCATGAATTACCTGTTCATGTCTTTTGCTTATTTTTAAGAGTTCCTTACCCATTAGGAAATATTAGTGCATCATCTGTGTGATCTTGCTGATATTTTCTCTCAGTTTGTTGTTTGTCTTTTGATTGTGCTTATGGTATTTTATTTTATTTTTTTTTACCATGCACAACATATTTTAATTTTAAGTGATCAAAGGCATCGGTATTTTTCTACTACCTCTTGTTTTTGGGTCAAAAAGCTTCCCCTACCACCCAGGTTATAAGGAATTCATCTATTAAGACTTGTTTCTAGTACTTGAAGAATTTCACTTTTTTTTTTTTAAAGATATATTTTATTGATTTTTGACAGAGAGAAACAGAGACAGAGAGACAGAGAGGGCCCAGAGCCGTCTCCATAGTTGACATTAGTTTTTCCATATAGTTTCACTCCACAGGTGGGCACAGGGCTGCGCAGGGCAGGAACTGGGCCGGGAGCCTCCCACATAGGTCCCAGCAAGAACTGAACTGGGGGCACACCCCAGTTCAGCATGTGGGTCCGCGTGGGCCGGGACCGGGATTCGATCCTCAGTCCTCGGGGCTTCAAAGCGAGCGCTTTACCCGCTGAGCCATCCAGCTTTCCCGAATTTCACTTTTTGAAAATAGATCCGGATCCATTTGGTATTTAGTTTTATGTACAGTGAAAGGCAAGGATCTGTCTGTCTTTTTCCCCAAATGTCTATCAAATTGTCCCAGGACCATTTTTTAATAAGTCTACCATTGGCTTAGGAGTTTGAGATGCTGCCTTCACTTACCCTAAATTTCTTTATGTACTTGGGTCTCTTTCTGGACTTCCTATTCCTTTCTGCTGGTATCTTCATTTACTCATGTGCCAATATCACACTGTTTTAATCATAGAGGCTTAATTATAGTGCTTTAAAGTCTAGTAAGATTAGTACTACTCCATGGCTTTACATGACTTTACTTTTTCATTGTTTTCCTGGCTATTATTGCACATTTATTTTTCCAAATGAACTTTAGCATCTACTTGTCTAGCTTAATGGTTAAAAAAAAAAATCTTAGTACAAATGCATTACATTTAGAAATTAACTTGGGGAGAAATGACATCTTTGTGATGTCAAGTAGTCTTACCTATGAGCAGGGGGTGTCTCACATTTGTTCAAGTTGACTTTTGCGGCTTTCAGATATGTTTTAAAGTTTTTTTGTTACATTCACTTTTGTTTTATTTGTTATTATAAATCATACCACAATATCCTTTACTAGTTATTGTTTGTGTATACAAAGACTATTGATTTCTGTATGTTAATTTTATATCCTGCTCCCTTACTAACTTATTGCTTGAGTTAGAGAATTTTCTAAGGGTTCCCGCATATACTATCATATCATCTGTAAATAGGTAAGGGAGTCTTCCTTTTCAGTTATGTCTCTAATTGACTCCTCTTATCTATTTGGATTGGCTACTACCTCTAGGACAATGTTAAGTGGAAGTGGAGACAGTGGGCATCCTTGCGGAAGCCTTCCTTGTTAGGGGCCTCCCACTGTGTAACTTTAGGACCTGTATTGTTCACATAAATTTTTGGATTGTTGAAGGAGTATCTTCAGGGCAAATTCCTAGAAGTGGGATGCTAGTCAGAAGGTAAATGAGTATGTAGCTTTGTTAGATACGGCTGGGCTCCCCTCCATTACACATACACACAATAAAATATCCATTAATTCCTATTTTTGGAATGTATTTATCAAGACGGGATTTAAAAAA
>PVKE010004756.1:26590-62642 GCA_004027555.1 Craseonycteris thonglongyai
ACAGAAAGAGGGAGAGAGAGAGAGAGAGAGAGAGAGAGAGAGAGAGAGAGAGAGAGAGAGATACAGAGAGAGAATTGAACTGGGAGAGCTCTCCAGTTCAGCACATGGGTCCACACGGGCCGGGGCCGGGATTCGATCCTCAGTCTCCGGTGCTGCAAAGTGAGTGCTTAACCCACTGAGCCATCCCAGCTTCCCCCATAGTGTTATTTCTTAATGTGGCATTCGGTTCTGTTTGTTAATATTTATTATTTATGAATAACTCATAAGTTATATTGGTCTGTAGTTTTTTGTATTGTTTTTAATAGATTTAAGTGTCAACATCATTTAGTTCATTAAAAAGAATATGAATTTGTTCTTTCATTTTCTATGTGCTCATGCTCTTTCTACTAAAGTATTGCCTCCCAACAAGACTAAAAAGAAAGTTCAGCTAGTGATCCTAAAGGATAATTTCAAGGTAAACATTATTGGCTTCGTCTAGAAATGGCTTTGGAGCTCATGGTCAGCATCAAATCAAATGTCTTTACACCTGCACTTTGGTGTGGGCTATCTGTGACTCATGGGGAATAATGCAATTAGTCTCATTCACATGGACTGGGTTCAGGAATTTAAAATTAGTCCTAACAACTGGACTTGAGGCTTTACCTTCACCCCAAAGTCAGGCTGGATAGACATTAGACCTCAAGATGGTCTGGACCAGGTCTGTTAGAGATTAGCCAAAATGACCAGGCCTTCTGACATTCCACAAAGCAGTCCTCATGCTTATGAACAAGACAGGAGTCACAGAACAACTACTGTGACTCTCTTCAATCATCGCCATTAAAACTTCAGAAAAAAAAAATGAGAACATATTTAGATGCTTTCCACTGTGCTTTTCACTCAATTTTAGAAAATGACTTAGTCATTGTTAGGAACTACTAAGCTCAACAAATGTAGGGTCTTGACCATAGAATCAAGGTCACGGAATCCAACTACCTCTAGGACTAAGGCCTCTAACAATGCTGCCCATCAGAAGCACATGTGGAGTTTTTAAGATTTTTTTTTATTATTGTTTTTGACACAGAAAGAGAGACAGGGAGGAGGGGAAGAGCCCAGAGCAGTCTCCATAGTTGTACATCATTAGTTTTCCGTATAGTTTCATTCCACAGGTGGGTACTGGACTGCATAGGGCAGGAACCGGGCAGAGGGCCTTCCACATGGGAGCACACCCGGGGCGGGAGCCGAACTGGGGGCCTTCTACATGGGAAGCTCGCCCCAGCGAGAACCAAACTGAGGGCACACCGCAGTTCAGCATATGGGTCCTCAGACCCCAGGGCTGCAAAGTGAGCTCTCAACCCATTGAGCCATCCCGACATCCCCACACGAGGAGTTTTAAAAACAAAACAAATAGATGCTAAGGCCCATCTTAGTCTCACTGAATCCGAATCTCCAGAGCCAGAGCTAATATATGTCGTAAATGATTAGAATACAGCTGGAACCATTGCACCAACAGCCACTTCTCAATAACATTTTAAAAAACTACATTTCTTGAAAAATCCCTAGAGCTACAACATCAAGGAGTCAATAAATCTCCTCTGGTCACCACAACTGCTGAAAATAAAGTATTGCGTTCTTTTCCTGTCTTCTAGGATAACACAGGAATAATCCCAAAGAAGAGACTTTATTTTCTGCATATGACACAAAGGTGATGCTTGGTAGTTAAGAAAAAGGAAAAAAGGAAGAAAGGAATAAGCCAGGGGTGGCCAACCTTGTGGCCTCCCTGGGCCACATTAGGAGAAGAATGGTCTTGGGCCACACATCAAATACACTAACACTAACGATAGCTGATGAGTTTTTTTAAAAATCACCAAAAAATCTCATAATGTTTCAAGAAAGTTGATGAATTTGTGTTGGGCCACATTCAAAGCTACACACACACACACACACACACACACACCACTCTTGACCACTACCTTAACACCAACCAACACAGCACCATTTTCCCACTCACTCTGAGATTCTCCAGGCCTTGTGAACTAAGTGATGGATGAGTCACGTTATCTGTAACTGTAGGTAAAGAACGGGATCTTCGGGTCCTCAGAAGTTACCACAAGGTTCAGGACTGCATCTAACACAATGGTTCCATTTACTGAGCACCTCGCTGTGTGTTGGGCCCTTGGCATCAGCCATTTGTCACTTAAACATTCCAGCGACTCATGGGACAGTCACTGCCATGTGATCTCATTGTACTAATGAGGAGATGGAGGTGACCCCAGTTAAGGAGGCTGGGGAGGTCCCGGATCAGTTCACAGGGCTGCCTGGCTCTGAGACCCACTCCCTCAGTCACTACCGAAGAGTATCTCCCTTGACTGAAGCAAAATTTGAGGGTAGACATGCCACCAGTTAAGGTCCTAGGTGGGGGTCATACATTTTCTGGGAAGTTATGAAAAGGTAGACCCAAAAAGTAAAATCAAAACGGAGTTCTTACATTTTCTAAGCACTGAAATAGTCATCTTAACTTGTAAACAAGCAGACAGTCCCACCCTTGTGCCAAAGCTCACGAGCCCTGCCTTTTGGGCCTGACTACGTGTCCCCCTTGCTCTCTACACATTCTTGTCTCCAATAGGCTCATTTTTTCCTCATCAAATTTACATAAAATATGATAATAAGCAGTTTCTCTACCGACAGAGCCCAGGGGCTGCTGGGACGGCTGAGCAGACAAAGCAACACGAAGGTAATGAATGTCTTCCTCTCCAAGGGGAAGCCCCACCCCGCCGTAACGAGGCCCTCCCTGGGCCCTTTCTTCCTCCCCCATTGCGTTGCTGCTTCGAGGGTAATTATGAGGAAGAATTTCCTGCCCTTTGCCAGCTGGCCTCCGAACCATCGCTTCTTTCACCACCTTGCTGCCCCGGGGATCACCCTGCCCGCTTCCCTCTCAGGGCTCAGACCTCTGCAGAGCCTCCCCGCACCCCACCCTGCCAGAAATCGAGCCGCATGCCAGAGCTTGTTCGACCAGAAGGCTTCGCACCAGCTTAGCTCTTCGCTCTGTGGGACAAGGGGCCTCTTTCTTGAATGCAGGGCTTCGCTCCATGACCTGCTGGGTGTATGGCCCCCATGACCTTCCGCCGGGTTCAGAACCCAATTCTGTAACCGATTTTCGTTCTGATGGTTATTTCCCAATCACCCCTCCTCAGTTCCATTTTCTGCCCAGCTCGGTTGCCCCCGGAGGCTGGCTTCTGGTCAGGCTCCGTGCTGGCAGGACATTTGTGGCCTGCTTCCTTACTGAATCCTTTTACTCTTTCTGTTAGTGTTATCGTTGATTCTCGAAGGTTTCCCGCGCATGCTGCGGGTATTGTCCTAACTTCTTTTATTTCCATTTGGATGCCTCTGATTGACCCTCTTGTCTATTTGGAATGGCTGATATCTCTAGGGTGAAGTTAACAGAAGTGGAGAGTGGGCATCCTGGCCTGGTTCCTGGTCTCTGTGGAAATGTTCTTGGGGTGTCCCCAGTCAGTGGGATGCTAGCTTTAGGACCCAGCGTAGGTCTCTACTCTCAATTGTCCAAGGGGCTTGGGGAAAATATAAAATCCTCTTTTGTCTCTTCAGGCCTGAGGAGATCTGCTGGGGGTGAGGAACAAAGGATTCCCTCTGTGGCTAGACCTGGAGACACCCCCAACCCATGGAGGGCCTGCCACCCTGTCCTCACCTCCGTAAGCTTTCCGTCATCTCAGGTGGCCCTGATCACCGTGGGGACCCACCATGTGCCCAGTGCAGTGGGAAATGGTTTGCAGGAGTATCCCAGCCTCTATTTGAACAAGACACGTGTGTGTGGAGAGGCGAATGAGCACAGATGAAAAGTCATGCTTTTCCTGGGCTTTCCTGAAACCCTCCTTTCCTGGGGACTTTGTCTCCACCCTGCCTTTTCCTGCCCCTTTAACAAGAAAGTATTTCCCATTTGTTAATTTTTGAGGGTTTTTATTGCCCTTTTATTTTGCTTGACATTTTATAATCAATCTTACATATATGTTTAGATATGCTTTTCTATTTCAACTTTTTTTTTTTTAACCTAAAAAACACAGTACCATACCGCCAAAGGTGTCAGGAAACACGCTCAAATAAGGACGGGCTCCAAGGACAACTCTGCCAACAAAATGCCAGTAAAATCTGAAACCCGGGTGCAGACACACTGGGAAGGTTCCAAAATTCAAAACTTAAAGAACTCCTTTATTCCAGTAAAGCAGCTTCCCTGCGAATACCATCAAAATCCTATGTTTTAATGAGCGAGGGAATATCAGAGGAAGGGGCGGAGCAGGAAAGGATTTGGACGAGCACAAAATTTAATTTAAAAACTATTATGAGAAGTTTAATTTCCCCCTCCCCCAACCAAATACATAAATCTTTTCCATGCATTTTCTTTGTCTCATTTTTCTTTAAAAAGGCACCCTGACCATCTGAAACAATGACAGAGTAAGTCAGGGGGCGTGGGGGGAGGGCAGGTTTTAATAAGAAATGTTTATATATTGGATTCCTATTAGTTAAAATGCCATGTGCAATATAGGGGAGAGTACAAACAAATCTTAAGGCCAGTGGAATTCTCACGGAACGTTGAGTCAAACGGGGGAGAGAGACACAGACAGGCAGGGTGATCAGCAGGCCAAGGCCAAGGCCAAGGCCAAGGGGTCCAACCTAAGACTCAGGACACCATGATGGGCCATGGGTCGGAGTTCAGAGGGCGTCGGCACACGTCCTGGGGGTGGGTGGTCAAGGCACTGAACTGCATTTAAAGAAGTGAACCGTGGGAGGTAGGCTTGCCTTTTGTCAAGTTTCACCTACATACGGCTTTGCCTTCCGCCACGTTTCAGAGCTGGAACTTACCCGGGCCAAGAAGTACAGAACAAATCCTGGGAATACGGACTGCTCTGCTTTCCGGAGGCGTGTGCGCACCGGTGTATGTGTGCACATGTGTGGGAATGCGTACATGTTGGTTCGCCTAGGACACTGTCACTTCCACTCTCCAAGTCCTTGTCACTCAGCTTTGGATGCTCTTCCAAGAGTGGCCCGCCCCCAGCCCCTCAGGGCCACAGTGGGATCAGGCACCACTTTAATCTTCTCAGGAGACTGGCAATTCAGCACCTGTCTTTTGGGGAATGCTGGACCCCAGCAGCTCCAGCACAACCAGCATTCACCAGGCACTGGTTCCATTCCGAGTGAGGGGCTGCTGGCTCAGGGACCCTCGGCCCCAGCTGGGGGTGGGAGAAAACCCAGGGAAGGTGCTTTGCTGGGAGTCGGCCTGAGGACCCGACCTCTCGCTTGGCCTCATGCGGGATCAATGTGTCACCATGTATGAACATGCTGAGCGGATCGCACGGCATACTGCGAGCACTTAGTTAATGTCAACTCTTCCCTCGCTTCCTCCCCACTGTCAGACTGACGTGATGGAAGGGATAAAGGCTCCGTGGTGGTGTCTCTTCTAGGGGGGAGGCAGCTCCTACCTCCTACATTTGGCCATTTTACCACAGGGCACACTTGCCTGAGGTCCTCTATCACAGAATATTCTGGAAGAAGAGGAATCACCTGGTCTCCCAGTCAGTCCTACTTCACGTGACTGTAAGGAAGATACAGAGAAAAGTCCTATGAAAGCACTTGATAGCGCTATCAAGTGCTGTGTTACTACTGGTCATTGTCATTGTCTCCTGGAAGCAGCTGGTGCCTTGGCCCACCCACCAGAGCGGGGTCCGCACTCCTTGGGGAACCGTCACTGTCTTGTGCTTATTTCTGTCGCTTGTCATTCCTCTGGTGGGCTCGAGTGTGATCGTAGGTTTCTTCCGTTTCCATTTTGTTAGATGGCTCGACTCTGTCAAGCCTCCAGTCAATGGTTCAGTGACCACTCCCCAGAAAAGGTAAACTGTGGCATTTGCTGGAGATGGCACTCCATCTTGCTGGAGCTGTGACACACACGCATCCCCCGTGCGCCCAGGCTGAATGCTTGGACCAGCGTCCTGCAGAACCTTGAGGGGCATGGCTCAGTACCGCACGCCGTGTGCTGGGTCCACAGAGCAAGACGGAGGGGACCTGGGCGGACCCTCCTGCAGAACGTGGGGACTGAGACACCTCTAGGCCTACTGCTAAACGCTGTCCCAGTGAATGACCCTCATAAAGCCAAGAACAGTAAACGGAGCTTACCATTCTAATGAAATCGAGATTGCTGGGTGTACTTTCGCAAAATGAAACTGCCTGGAACTTCTCATAACGCTTTTTACGATAAGCATTAAAACGCAAGAGGAGGAAGATGAAAGTTCCTGCTACAGACCGGGTCTGTAATGAGGGAGAGAGGAGGGTCTGTGGGCGGGGCCCGCCAGAGGCCGAAGCCCTGCCTTACAGTTGGAGATTATTATAGAAAATGAGTGTGTTATTAAAAGGATCCCGAAGTTATAAAAACTCAAAGGAATTTTTAGTGAGGATGAATAACTTCTTTGGTAAAGATGAATAACTCATTATTCTACATATACTGGCTCACAAGGGAGCCCCAAGTACAGTCAGTCACCCCATTTCCTACAGACGGGGGAGCAGTCATGTGCTGCAGCTCTTTAACTGCCAGTAGTTGGGTTTCTTTTAGGGGCGGGAGGGGAGGGCACCTTTCTTTGTTTTTTTTTTAAAGATCAGGAACACATTCTTTGATCAAGAAAGTTCTAGTAGGTATCACAGAGTCTCTCCAGTTAATAAGTACCTTCATTATCCTATTAGAAAAGGGCAACAAAATGGCCAGCTACAGCCTCACAAGCCCTGTGGCATGATTCGTTCTTTCTTCTTAAACTGTACACACCACCTCATCCACCGAATGTCACAGAGAATGGAATCAGAGTCAGACAACTCTAATTCGATGTGGTGAAAAACAGGATTTAAATGCATTCAGTGAATTAAAATTGTGCTAATGTCTGACTTCATACTTGAACTACTCAGATAATTTATAAACATTTTTCCCCTATAATTTTGTTTGTGCCCATAAACAAAGGAAATTCCAATTTAACCTCTATCCACATAATCAAATTCTAAAGTAGTGAAGGTCAAAGTAACGTTTTCTTTTTTAAAGATTTATTTATTGTTTTTGACAGAGAGAGAGAGATACAGAGTCAGAGACAGAGAGAAGGGGGAGGGCCCTGAACAGTCTCCATAGTTGCACATCATTGGTTTTTCCACATAGTTTCATTCCACAGGTGGGTGCGGGGCTGCACAGGGCAGGAACTGGGCCGGGGTCTCACCCCGGTGAGAACTGAACTGGGGGCACTCCCCAGTTCAGCACATGGGTCCACACAGGCTGGGATTCAATCCTCGGTCCCCGGGGCTGCAAAGTGAGCGCCTGACCCACTGAGCCATCCCGGCTTCCCCAAAGTAACATTTTCTTTACCATGGTTAGAAGTATGTAGGATATTTAATTTAGGAAAGTATTTGTACTGCTGATAGTTTGGAAACTATTAATGAAATATATAATTATTCATCCTAACACAACTTCACTTTTCCATTTTTTCTAGTTTTTTACATGCACGTTTTAAGAATTTAATCTACGAGCTATTGATTTATTTTAACCCTTTTTCAATTGATCTGTGCATTTCTTATATTGTTAGTCTTTCTGTTGATGGATGATATTCCATCCAATGACTGTTTACAATGTATTTACTTACAAATCTTCATGAGTATGGGTTTCCCCATACATCTGATTATTTAAGAGTAGATTACTAGAAGTAGTATTACAGGGTCAAAGGCTATAAACTGCTCATGATTCCTCATGCCTACTGCTAAATTGCTTTTCAGAAAGTTGTTCCAATCTACGCTCCCACCAAGGCTTAGAAGAGTTCCTGTCTCATTATATCCTTGCCTGTCTCATTATATCCTTGCCTGTCTTGGAGAGTGCCAATTTTAAAAACCATGTCATTTGTTTGGGTGGTTTTGGCTAATTTAGTGAGTGAGGAGTGTCCAGTGAGTTTTGCAAAGGATTACAAAGTAGGCTCCTAAGAAGTTATCTTGGTTCCTATATTCAGAGTAGAGACATAAAAATAATCACAAAGACATATTCTGCATTTGGCTGCCTTTCTCAGTGTCTTATGTTATCGCTCATCCACAGAGAAAAATCCAGAAGGCAAAAAGAAGGCTCCAGTATGGTCTGTCAGGACTCAGACAGCCAGGGGGCCTGTCTGCCGCTATACGACCATTCTGGCAGGGCATCATTTTGGTCAGCCGGCGAGCGTGAGTTTCTGAAAAGCAGGAGAGGGCAGAATTCTGGTGTTCTCTCCATTTAAAATAGTCATGACATCGGCAAAATGTTCTTAAGCCATCCTGCTCACTACCAGTGGCTATCTGTGACCGATTTGGCACTGCGGTGGCTTCTGATTCCTTTTAAAGCAAAGAAGTAGGGTGTTGGACAAGGTGCTTTGTCAGTAGAATAAAATGAAATAAATTAAGGTGTGCCTTAGTTTGAGCTTGCTGGCAGTTACACTGCATTAACTATGCCTTATCGAGGACCTTCTGGAACATGAATCATGATAGAAAAGATTTCACACGGGGGAAAAAATAGCAATGTGTGCTTATCCCAAAGGAAATCTACACCCACCTCGCTGTGCCTTGGGTCACCCTAAGAAAACACACGTGATGATAAAAAATTTCAAACGTGCAGCAAGCACATGTCATCGGACCCATACATGCTATCAGTGTCAACAAGCGATAAGCCCTTTAATACACACAAGCTGCAGGGGGGGGGCACCCCCAGCCCTCCCAGCCCACCCAGCCCGACTCCCCAGCAGCCAGGACGTTTGGCCAGGCAGCTTTTAGCATTTGGGAGAAGCAGCCCAGCCAACTGCCAAATTCCTGCTGGGTCGGCCAAGAGGTAGGAACCAAAAATGAAAAAACATGAAGGATTTGGTTTTTAGGAGCAATGCATCAAACATAAAAAGAGCTCTTTTGTGTGCGTTTTCAGGGCGGGAGCCAGAGAGGAGAAAATCGTTCCGCCTCCCAGGAGGGAGGAAGCGGCTTCACCTCACCTGTGACTTCGCTCTTACCGTGTGGATTTTTCTCACCCCATTAAGTGTAACCTACTCGAGGTGGGTTTGTACCGTAGGAGAGAAATAGAGAGTGATGGGGGACATGCGATGGGCAGGCTGGGGCCGAGAGCAGAGCGGGGTGCCCTGGAAGGTCGTTAGTGGGGGGTGGGGCGCAAAAGCGGGGAGCCGTGGGGCTGTGTGGAATGCGACTCTTTCAAAGGAGCCTGTTTGCTAGACCACAGGATTAAGTTTCCATGGTTTCAGAAGCCTTGCGGGTCCCCCTCCTCAACACGCTCTTTGCAAAGGGAAGAGGGACAAAAAGAAAGAAAAAAGGAGAAGAAACGCAGGTTAGCAGTCTAACCCACTTAAACAGAAAGGGCGGGTGGGGACAGGGAACCGGCGTCACACTGTGAACCCCAGAGAAGCAGCGAGATAGGACGAGTGCTCAGCCGGCGGGGGGCGGCTAGCCCCAGTCCCCAGCGTGCGCCCTGAAAGCCGGGCAGAGGACGCAGCACCTGCCATGAAGGCGCTGGGGACTTGGCTGCACAGACCAGGAAAAGACCAGCTCGGTACCGGGTCCCTGAGTCCCCATGCCATTAGCCAGGTGCCAATAGTGAAACCTATGAAGGGACCCCAGTTAAATCACCTGGAGGCCACTCAGCAGGCTCCCAGCACTCACCCCTGGGGAAAGGCAGCCTTTTCTTGGGTCACAGGGCAAGGGGCCGAGCTCACTTTGGCATCTGTGTGACCAGGGACAGCTGCCACCTGCTTACAGCCTGTTCGCTGCCCTGGGGTCAGAGCGGAAACGCAGGGGGTAGGAAGAGTCATGGCTGACACCCACCCCGTCAGGCCTGCAGAACCGGCACCCTCCTGTCATTCAGACTCAGGAGGCAGGGAAGGAGCTCCGCTGACTTCCTTGCGGCAGCACCCTACGGCTTGCTGCGTGTGCTTCCGTTTAACCCCAGGGACAGTGCTCCCCGTCAGGGACTATGACATCCCCCTCTGCATGAGGCAACCGAAGCCACCCATCCAGGGTCACACAGCTGGCAAAAGGCAACCATGACAAATAACTGCTCCCAAATCATGAACCCCGCCGGCAGCGCCCTTTTGGGAGTGAGGCCAAAACCAGGAAAAGGAAGCCGTGGGGGAGTGTCTGGACAGAGAAGGCTGGGCCCTGCCAGGCTCAGCCCTGCCCGAGTGACCAGGACGGAAAACGCCAGCCACACCTGGACTAGGACACGTCCCCTCCCGTCTGCTTCGTCGTGCTTGTGTTTCCTCGTGAAGCTACGTGCCAGGCAGCCTCTGCGGCAGCTGCCTCTGCGATGACCCAGCACGCGGGGCTGCTTTCCAACACTGGACGTGGCTGGAAATGGGGAGCAGTCCCTCCGGTCCGTGGTTACCCAACTCGGCACTCACTCCCTGTCCTGGTAGAAACGTGGGCCCCTGGTGCACCTCTCATCCCTGATTAAACGACGGTTTGGGTTTCTACAGAGAGGAGAAAGCTTAACTTTATTTAGACACATGGTTACATCCAGTGGTTGAGATCTTGAGTTTAGGTCAAATAACTCACGACCCCTTGCTGCTGTTTCGTTCCTGTCTGGACGCTTCCTCGGGTCCAGCGGCATTGCTCTGGAGCCTCTGCTTCTCACAGGAGCTTTAAGAACCTAGTCTAGACGCTGGAGCCCATTGGAGGGCTCACGAAAACACGAGACCGCAGGGCCCCCCTACTGGTGCCTCCACCTCACTGAGAAGCAAAAAGGCTGAGTAAGGAAGCTGATCGGTGAAAATACTATTTTAGCGTTAAAGCAAACATGCACCAGAATCTGGGAGCAGAAATCGTGCAACATGTGCGAGAATGGTGAGGAAAGACAAATTAGATTTCGCAGAAATTTGCCTGTAGCCAGACGCTACAGCGAGAACAAGACGGCCAGTTTCTCTCTCGTCTCCAACATTTTCCAGCCGAGAGCCTCGGGACAGTTAGTTAGCCTCTCGGAGCCTCACGTTCCTCATCTGTCAAAGGAGGGCAAGCGCTGCCTCACTCGGAGGGTTGCTTTGAGGGCCCATGCGGACCGCTGCCGGGAGGCCCCATAACGCCCCCAGGAAAGGCAGCGCACTTTCCCACGGAGTGTGTTCAGACTCCTGCAGCTCCTGCTTGAGGACGGGCCTGGAGGTGAACCAGGCCTGGTATCCTGGCCTCCGCGATCACTAAGTCCCTCGAAGCACATCAGCCCAGACGCAGATAACTCAGTGAACACATGCCGTGTGCCAGGCTCCCCCTCGGCTAGGCTCAGGGGTGCTTACAGAGAACACAGTCTGCTGTGACCCCTATGGGCCTGGCACTCCGGTATGTGTGACAGGAGGCGTTGAGTTTGTGTGGAGGGGTCCGGCAAGACCCCCGTGGTAAGATACTTGCTCGGAGAGCAAAAGGACGGGAGAGAGTAACGGCACGGAGGTGTCTGAGAGAGGAAAGTTCCCGGCAGGGGGAACCCTCAGAGGGCTGAGGAAGAGCAAAGTGGTCAAGGTGGCTGAGTGCATCGCATGTCGGGGAGGGCGTGGGAGACGTTCCAAGAGTCTGTGCAGGGTGTGGAGGTCTGGATTCTGTACCGAATGAAGTCAGAAGCAACGCCGAGCCATTCTAAGCAGAGGGATGCTACCACCTGACCTGTACGTGAGAAAGATTCTTCTGGCTGCAACATGGAAAGCCGCCTGGGGGGCTGCAGCAGGGGGACCAGCTAGGGGGCTGACTCTCAGGGAGGCAGGTGAGGCAGATGAGAGGCAGGGCTGCACGGGCCAGGCAGGGAGGGCTAGAAACCGGAGGCCTGGACGCATCCTAGATATTCTGAAAGTGGAAACAACAGGACTTGGTGATGAATCGCGTTCCGGAAAGGAGTCAGGGATGAGTCCAAGATTTCTGGCCTGCACAGCTTGCAAAGAAGGGAGGTGCCATTGGCTGAAAGGATTCGGCCGGGAGCTGAGCAGGTGGAGGCTGGAATCAGGTTCGGAAGTGGCAAGTGTGAGATACCAGCAAATCTCAGCTGCGGCCTAGAGTCCAAGGGAGAGATGGCCCCCTGCAGAGAGGTCTGGGCAAGGCCACTGACTTGGGAATCAGTACCATGAAGATGGTACTTAGAGCTGTGGGACCAGGTAAGGTCAGCTAGGGAATGAGTCGGACTAGAAGGACGACGTCTGATTAGCTCGACTTTGCTCTCAGGCAAAGGCACCAGGTTAAGAACTGAGAAGCCCACGCCCTTGGTTTCTTTTTTGGAAACACAAAGCACAGAGACTGTGCAGCAGCATCATACCTGAGCCACCGACCCTGAGAAAGTAGCCCCTCCTCTGCCAACAGACCCGGATGGTGCTTGTTCACAAGCGTGCATATGCACCTGTGCAGAGCAGCGCAAGCGGGACAGGGACACCGGGATTCCCCCGCCTTCAAACACCCTTTAAATCTATTCAAAACAGAAGTAAATTATGACCCCACGCACCTTCCAAAATCCTGACGACCTCTAGCACCAACTATTGAAACTGGCCTCACAGGGTTCATGCCACACCCATTGCGTAGCACACAGTAGGTACTTTATCAATAGCTGATGAATGGATGATTGTGTCTATTTCTGACCAAAAGTACAAAAGTTGGGACCATGACAACTTTAGAGCTCAGCAAATATGAAAAGGTAGTATTCCACCAGCGACAAATGTCTGAGGGGCCCAAGTGGTCCACCCCCTTCCTTCCACCAAACGAGACACGCTGTCTTTGGTGAGCGAGATCTGTTTCACTTCTGGAATAAATGAGGGAAGGGTTCTTGCCATTCATCTGTCCCCCGGGGCCTGGGATAATGCCCTGTGCTGAGCAAATGCCCGATAAATCTAAATGAATGTCCAACGCACGAGTGAATAAATATTCATTAAAAACTAACTGGACAGTTAATTTAGGCCACTCACTGGAAAAAAGGAAAACAGTGCACCTAGAAAAGCATCTTTTCATTTAAAAGGTTAATTAAGGACAAGGCTTTAAAAAAATATTTTCGTGGCTTAAGTAAACCAAACACAACTGGGGTTCAAAACAGCTGCAGGTTTTTTTTGTTTGTTTGTTTTCTGACTTTGGAAACATTCCTTTATGTTCCACAAATTAGAAAAAGAGGAAAAGCTGCCTGACTTGTTTCGTGATTCTAGAATCATCTCCATTCTAAGTAAGTGCGCAAGCAGGAAAACAATAGTCCAGGCAGAGATGTGAAAACCCGAAATGAAAGGCTGGCCAACTGGACTCAATCTTGCATCGTGTGCATAACACATTTTCATCAAGTCGTGTTTGCCCTAGAAATGCAAGGATGGTTTCTCACCAGAAAAACATTATCAGTGTGACGCGTTCACATCTGGGCGAAGCGAGTATCTCACTAGATTAATGAAAGACATTACTTGATAAACATCAATGAACCAAGGTCAGTTCTCCAAATGACCTCTTATATTAGTCAGGTGATCAATTTCCTGGATGTACCAAGTTTACTGGTCCCCCAAAAGCATGTTGCTTTGAATTATGTAAAATATGACAGCAGTTCGTATTAGATGTACTGGCAGGGCTTGGGAGAGGCGCAGGGGACCAGCACTCAGATAATTGGGACGCAAATCATCTCCAAGCACCACTTTATGCCTCAGCCTCCCCACAGGGCCGGTCCTTCCAACTGACCTGGACACTCACAGGAGGCAGGACAGCTACTCCACACATCACCTCCCTCAGACTCTTTCTCTGGAGCGCATGTGCTGGGTCCAGGCTGATGAGGAGTAACTTCCGGAAGGAAGATTTGGGGAATGGGGAGAGCAGTTGATTCAGCATGCACAAAAAAAGGTCACTGGAACTAGATCAGCAAGTGAATTACGTAGAGGTGACCGCTGGTCCCAACCTCGCTTAAGGCGGTTCCCGCATAATTTCTGGATCTGCCGTCCAAAGGCAGTGTTTTGTGTTATGTCTAAAAGCCTCCCATCTGGCATTTAAAACAAACACTTTTTCAGCTACAGAACAGAGTGATAATGTCAGAAAACAGGATCAGTTCCATGTCCACCGTTGTTTTCATAGCCTTTAAGTGCAATCTTTTATTATAATTATTTTCTCCTAATTTGGCCTTACATTTTTGTTTTTATAAATGGGGTAGGGGTGGAACTGAGGCTAAGGAGGGCTAACGAATCATCAGTGTGCTACACATCATTTGAGCAGTTCCCCATGTACAAAGCTCTATTTTAAGACCTTTGCAAAAATGCTGAAGATTTCCCATTTGAACATAGTAAGCACATTTGTCCTCATTGCGGTGTGCATTTCAGTTTCTCAAAGCCCAATGGAACCGGAGCCGTTTCCTGCATGAATGAACATGAAGGCAATGGGGGAAGCTGCCAATGCAGAATGCAATGGTATGTGCACCCGACCAGGCACATGAAGCCTGGCGTCTCACCCGATCCCACTGTCTGCATTCCCCACTTTGTACACTCCCGTTATCTATTTAACAATGATCTACTGAGCACTTACCGTGTAACACCACTGTAGGAACCAAGAAATACAGCAGTGAACCAAGCAGGTGTGCATACTGGCAGGAGGAGGCAGACACTAAACAGATGCATTATGTGTTAGGTGAGAAGGTTGGAGAAGGGGTGGCAGATCCTGTTTGATATCTGGTAAAGGATGGTTAGGGAAGGCCTCTATCACATGCTGACCTGAGGGTAGAGATCTGAAGGAAGGGAGTACAGGGAAGGTATCTGGAAGAGGAATGGTCCAGGAGGGGAAGGGCAGGCACAAAGGATCTAAGGGAGGGCATGTGTGCATGCACAGGTATGTGCACGTGTGTCTGTGTGCAGGTGTGTGTGTGTGCATGCAGGTGTGTGTGTGCATGCAGGCGTGTGTGTGCATGCAGGTGTGTGTGTGCGCAGGAATGTATGCGCAGGTGAGTGTGCATGCAGGTGTGTGTGTGCATGCAGGCGTGTGTGTGCAGGAATGTTGTATGCACAGGCATGTGTGCATGCAGGTGTGTGTGTGCATGCAGGCATGTGTGTGCAGGAATGTTGTATGTGCAGGTGAGTGTGCATGCAGGTGTGTGTGTGCACAGAGGTGTGTGTATGTGCAGGAGTGGTGTGTGTGCAGGTGTGTGTGTGTGTGCTTGTGTGTGTGCGCACCAGCACAAAAAGTTCCATAAGGGGGGTGATGCGGGATGCAACCACGTAGAGCTTCCAGGCAGGTCAGAATCATGGATGTTTCACTCAGCATCATATAGGGTCCAGCAGCAGTAATGCCCTTTTTTTTTTAAAACTGTACAGTGTGCTTGAGTGCAATATTGTTATGTTACAGAATTACATGCTTATGATTTTGTAATAAAAGACTTGGTACACATTGCCAGCTCATAAAAAAGGGGGCTTATTTCTCCTGATGCCTGAATTTCTGAGACCCAACCTCCATGTTATTACATGCATCTATATGTTGCTCCTTTATATTGCTGAATAGTATTCCAGCAATTTGTTTATCCATTTACCAACTCATGAACGCTTGGCTGTTTTCAGTTTGGGGCTCTTTGGCATAAAGCTGCTATGGACATCTGCATACAAGTCTTTGAGTGGACATATGTTTTCACTTATCTTCAGCAAATCCCTACGAGGGGCATTGCTGGAGGGTAGAATGTGTATTTAATTTCATAAGATATCACCAGAACGCTTTCAGAAGCGGCTGTAGCATTTTGCATTCCCACCAGCAATATCTGAGAGTTCTAGTTTCTTTGCCTCCTTGCCGACACTGTCAGCCCTGCTAATGGGAGTGTGATGGTATCTCACTGTAGGTTAACGTGCATTTCCCTGAAGCCTCGTGATACTGAACATCTTCTCATGTCCCTTCTGCCCTTCATAGGTTTCTTTGGTGAAATGTCCTTTCAAGTCTTTTGCCTTTTTAAAAACATATTGGGGGAAGCTGGGATGGCTCAGCGGGTTAAGCTAAGGTGACCAGACGTCCCGCTTTTGGCGGGACAGTCCCAATTTTTAACAATTTGTCCTGCGTTCCGCGGCGTTTTAAAAAAGTCCCGATTTTTGGAAAGAATGCACGACAAGCTAGGGAACGGCGGGAGATAGACCCAATTTTTAATCAAGAACCCCCTCCCCCTGGTCAATGGTGTCCCACTTTACCCATGTTAAAATCTGGTCACCTTAGTAAGCGCTCGCTTTGCAGCCCTGGAGACCAGGGATCGAATCCTGGCTCCGGCCCAGTCGGACCCATGTGCTGAGCTGGGATGTGCCCCCAGTTCAGTTCTTGCCGGGGCCTATGCAGGAGGCTCCCGGCCCAGTTCCTGCCCTGTGCAGCCCCGCGCCCACCTGTGGAGTGAAACTATATGGAAAACTAATGCTGTCAACTATGGAGACTGCTCTGGGCCCTCCCCCTTCTCTCTGTCTCTCTCTGTCTGTCTCTCTCCCTCTGTCAAAAAACAATAAAAATAAATCTTTAAAAAAAATTAGATATCTAAGTCTAATTATAATTTGTGTACTATCAGCAAATAAATATGAGAAGCTGAGGATCTCGGGGAAGAAACTGGAGCTGTAAATTTGGAAGCCATCAGTTTAGAGATGATGTTTAGATCAGTGGTCTAGGGGGCCCTCCCCAAGGCAGGGACACCACACATGTGCCCAGGATCACACTTTGGTCTTCTATGCTCCCCAACCCCTCCGATCTATAAGCAGTTTGGTTCCGACCCCCGCTGCACCCACAGGGTCTGATATAGCGCTATCTTATTTGGATCTGCCAGATTCCCGAGGAGCAACGAACTGGGCTCCACAAATCGAGTTCTGGATTCAGCGCAGAGGCTTAGGAAGTCACTCCAGTTCCCAAAGCCTCAGTCTCTAAATTTGGAAAAATGACAATCAGTAACAAACCACAATCATGGGGTTATTTGTGAACAGTCATAACAGTAAAATGCAAACATTGAGAAATAGCCTCAGGGGGACAATCTAGCCCTCCTTCTTCCTTCTGAAGGATGTCTGAGCATCATATACTTCATGTCCCTATTGAATGACTGTGCTAATACCTGCTGCAGAGAAGTGCAGCAGTTTCTGGACACGTCATCTTAAGCCCATATGACCTCACAGACCCTGAGGCCAATGTGACCCCATCATCAAAGAGGGTCACAGTGAGCACCTGAAGGACAGGTCAGACCTGTGACAGGCAGCACGGCAGAGTGCTTCCTACTGAAAACAGAGAACGCACTTGGGATGCCACCTGGGCACAGTGTCCAGCACACAGCAGGTACTCCGGAAACAGTTGGTGAACAAACAGGCATGCACGGAAATGACAGACATCTGCATAAGAAGCTGAGAAAACAGAGACTCTGTAATCACAAAGCTTTCCAATAAGGTGAAAACCGACAGTACATATGGAGCAGAGGTGGTCCCGGCGATAAGAGGGGAGTGCAGTAACAGCCTTTCACATGAAACGAGCCTTGCGTCTGACGCGAGAGCGCTACTCTTGACCCCATTTTACTTGTGAGGACACAGAGCCAGGAAAGCACACTAGTAATTATGCCCATGTTACAGATACAGAAACTGAGGACCCTGTAAGTGGCGTGACTGGGACCTAAACCCAACCCAAGGGATCTGGCCGTGGGGTTCCCCCACCAGCATGCTCACCTCCAGAGTGTTTTGTTCACCTCAAGTACACGATAGCCTCTGAAAATTCCTTCTCCGTCACTTGTCCATCTTGAAACAACCTGAGAACACAAGCCCGATGATCCTGGAACCCACCAAGAATAGCACATTCAGTGTTGGCCGCTGTTTCTTTATTTTGGGGTGTGGATTCTCTCCACTTAATCTTGGGGGTGGAGAGTGGCATCAAAGGAATGAAATAAAATTGCAAACCTAAAGACAACGCATCATAAAGATCATGTGACAAGGGGAAGCTGGGATGGCTCAGTGGGCTAAGTGCTCGCTTTGTAGCCCCGCAGACCGAGGATTGAGTCCTGGCCCCAGCCTGTGCAGACCCATATGCTGAACTGGGGAGTGCCCCCCATTTGGTTCTCACTGGCATGAGACCCCGGCCCAGTTCCTGCCCTGTGCAGCCTCGTGCCCACCTGTGGAATGAAACTATGTGGAAAAACCAATGATGTGCAACTATGGAGACTGCTCTGGGCCCTCCCCCTTCTCTCTGTCTCTGTCTCTGTCTGTCAAAAACAATAAAAATAAATCTTTAAGATCGTGTGGCTGTTGGGGCTGCATTGCCAATGTATTGTGGATGTCATGCTTGAAGGCTTCATGGAGACAGACAAAACATGCAGGAAAATGTACGTGGCCGGCCATCTTTACATCAGAATGTGGAAGAACACGCTGGTAAATCACTAGTAAGCCATGGCCCCCTGAATAATTATTCTCATTACTCACGCCCACCCAAACCCACCCAGTTCACAACAGAGACACATGTAATTTCTCAACCCGCAGTAGTCCGCCAGAACATGATTTTAGTAGTTGGCTGCCTTACGGCATTTTAGAAATCAGGTTTTCATACGTAATTAGCTCCCTGGTGGAATTTATCGGTACCACATTCTACTATAACAATGGGGACAGGGTTATGGCAACCTCAAAAGGAAAAAAGAGCTTTGTCTCATAATGATATGTTCATAGGTATAACAAAAATATGAAGGAAAACAAATGTCATTTTAGGCACAGGTTTATCATGTCTGCAAAATTCTTAAGAGTAATCTGTCTGGCACATAGTAAGTGCTTAATCAATGGCAATTAATCTTTTATTATTGGGAATGTTTCCAGCAGGAACTCACCTCTCAGTGAGTCTATTACCTTCCCTTGCTGGTCAAGACAGGTACAAAAATTTAGTAGAACTTAGACAAATTTGCTGCATGGAGAGCCATTCTGTCCTGTTCATAAAAATTGCAAAGAGGTTTGATTTTCCTTTGCACTTTTAATAGCAAGATTATACACAACACGGTGCAAACAGCCTTAAACAACAGTGCATTATATTTAAGATGTCCAAAATGTAAGCTATATAAAAATACAATTGCTTAATATGCTAAGAATAGCAACTACTATACGTTTCCAAGTTTGTGATTAATCAGGCAGGCTAATATTACCTGAAACAACCCCAGGGGCAGTGACCCAAGTCCAGGCTAGTCAGGGGGCTCCTCTCCAAGTGGTGACTCATAGGCCTCTTTCGCGGGTGACACCGCCATGTTCCCACATGACCGCCAAGATCGCAATGGAAGGGGAGAGGGCGGGTGGGCGAATCCTACAGGCCAGGTCTGGACAGCGAATACTTCATGTCCACCCACATAACGTCAGCTGAGCTGAAAGCAGAGCCAAGTGCCCAGAGGGGAATGAAGCAGGGTTGGGAATCAGGGACTCTCTTCTTTGGCACAAACATCATCACATCTGCAATGAATACCTGCTTGTATTTTACAAATGTCCACCTGGCACTTGTCACCTACGTCTCACTTACGCGTCCCTAGAAAAACTTGAGACACTGCTATGGCTATCGCCAGTTTACAGATGAAGAAACTGAGGCTTGGAGAAGCCACCAAGTGTCCAAGCAGAAGAGTGACCCAGCTAAGTCAGATGCCTCTACCCTTTGGATCCACATCTCAAGCCCTTGTCACTGTTCTTTGAACCGTCTGTATTAAACTTCAGGAACAATGGAGTTCTTGTGATTGGACAGACCGACAACAGAATGCAAGCCACCCTTTCATCTCCATCTCATTCAATGTGGTTCCATAAAAAGGTGCCTTCCTTATGCAGTTCATCAGGGCGGGGTCAACAGAACAGCCTGGGCAGCAAGCCTCCTAGTAAGCAGTCATACAATAGCCATTTCGGGGAGCGTTTGAAGAATACAACAATAGTCCCCAACTCTGACCTCTCCTTCTGGAGCTCAAAGACGTAGGTACAGATATGGGTGTGATGAAACGAAACATTACTAATGTGGGGCGAGAACTCCGTGCAACAGAGTCAAGTTCCTAAGCCTATCCCTTTAAGTGAGAGTGAATCCCGAGCTTAACACTGTTGTCATGGTGACAGCGAGATGATGGGTGGAGTTGGAAGACTGGACAGAACACACTGCTAGGAACTGAAAGTCCAAGGCACCCTGAGCTGGCCAGGGGAGCCGCTGCTGCTCGGCACCCCGTCCTCCATCGACAAGACGGACTTCCTCGGGGGACGAGGTTCAAAGCACAGTCTGGCGCGGGCAGATGACTGTCCACGGCTTCCTTCTCCATGTTCTCTGTCTAGCCTCAATATTTCCATGTTCGGGATGGAACAGATTTACCTAACAGTTCGAGTAATGATTTCCTCCTTTCAAAACAAGGAGGAATGTGCAATATTAAATCTGGACTCCAGAAACCCTGGCATAGGGCGACCCCGTGTCCAGAAGTTTCTTGCCAACGTTCCAGTTTATGCCCGCGAGGCCCAGAGCGAGGCTCCAGATGCGGGGGGGTTGGGGGGTGGGGAGGGGGGGAGCTTTTGGCTCTGACAGGTTTTGGCTGCAAGAATGATCCAGTGGCTGATTTATTCCTCAATTTCAATTCTCTTCTCTCCCTCAAAATAATTCTACATGAATCATTTCCACGTTTCCAAAGGAAATGTATAAAAAGAAAACCACAAGGAAAAAGACATTTCCTAGGTTTGAAAAAAAAAAAAAAAAAGGCCTGCAAACAGGGATGGAGTTGCTACCCAACACCCATTTCAGGAAGTCATCGGGTGGAATCAGGCCATGTAATGGGCCATTTGGTCCCGACTTCCTCGCCAGGAACAACGGCTGTGTGCACACACGTACACACAGACACACATCCATTCCCAGGCAGTCCCCCACACCAGTTCCCTTCCTGCTAAACCAACGTAATGCTTCATTACACCAAGACTCTCCGATCTGCCAGGTGAATAAAGAACGAAGCTTAAAAGGCACAGTAACCTTTAAAATGCTCAGCATTTCCACCTTAAATGGAGGTGTGCCAACAACCCCTCCCCAGCTTGCATGTGACTTCCCATGGCTGGGAGCCGCTGCCTGCTCACGAGGACCATTAGTTCCTCCTGGCCAGTCCCCAAGTTCACCACAATGCTCCCAGCAGGTGTTATAAGTGCCACTCATGCAAACCCCACAAGCGACTTACCCTGTGTCACCCACGAGGGCAGGGGGAGCTGCCTCCACTCTTGCTTTGTGGGCTATCTGACCACCAGAAAGAATTCCGAGCCGCTTGTGGTAAATAAATCCAGTCCTTCATCAGGGAAAGGGGCAACGCTGGGTTCTTCAGAAGGTGTGCTCGCCCGGGGGTGGTGGGGGTATGTGACCGAGGAGTCTGCTCACGGATTCAGGGTGGGTCATCCCCAAATCCCCTGCCACGGGCCCAGGCACTGACCAAACAACAGAACCCACCTTCAGTTCAAACGATGCCTGGAGGTCTCACAACTAAGGAAGAGGTCACACTGAGCCTTCCTCCTTCGACCAAACTGTCCACCGTGGTCCCCAGTGTGTGCTGGGGTCATGCGGCCAGGACTAAAGGATGTGCTTATATTCATTTGCTAGTTTTTTAAATTATTTATTATTATTTTTAGATAAGGTGAGAGAGAAGGGGGAGGGCCCAGAGCAGTCTCCATAGTTGTGCATCATTAGTTGTGACAGTTTCATTCCACACAGGTGGATGTGGGGCCTTGAGGGGTGGGAACTGAACTGGGGGCCTCCCGCATGGGAGGTGAGAACCTTTGCCCTGGCTGTTACCAGTTGTGTCGCAGCTCAGCACGTGGGTTTGCACCGGCTGGGGTCGGGAATCCAACCCCAGACCTTGCGATTTCGAGGCAAGTGCTCAACCTGCTGGGCTACCCCGGCATCCCCTGCTTTGCTATGTATTAAAGGCTGCAATATTGGATAGCATTTCTCATAAAGCACAAACATCTAGCAAGAACGCCGGCTGGGTTTTGGTGTTCTCTATGTGATCACGAAAATAAATACCTACTGGGACTTTGGCTATAATGAGATAGTCAAACTAAGAGTGACCCAGTCCTGGCATTCACTAATTTGACCTCAGCTTTGTATCATGTTTGACAGTGCACAACTATTTCTGTACTTGGTCTTCCTAACAGCTCTGCCAGGGTCACAGGCCAGGTACAACCACCTCCACTTCACGGCTGCACAAACTGCGATTCGGAGATGAAGTACAGCCCCAAAGCGGGTGAGCTCTCAGCCTCCCCACCACACCGGGCCGTCTCAACCTCCAGTGAGCCCTGAGCCTTGTTCTCGGTAGCAAAGAACGAAAGCCTAGGCACGATGTCCAACTTGGCGAATATGAACTTGGCAAAGACAAAAAGATGCCTCCGAATTTTAAAGGGGGAAACAAAAAGATCACTCGGTCAACCTCCACGACTCTGTGACAAACAAAAGCAATGGTCAGGTGGCCCCTGGGCACGGGCCGGGCTGGGGTCTGGGCCGCCCTCCTGAGCCCGGGCCACACGGACGTCCCAGCTCGGCTGTGGGCTCTGTGTTTACAGGAGGGTGGCAGGAAGGACATGACCACCTCAGCCCCGTGGCAGGTTAAGCAGCCTGATTGAACGTTGCTGCTAATTAAGGGCCCCTCTTGTCTGGCAGGCCCACCGGGGTACCTTGTGCACTTGTTCATGACCACAGCACCTCACTCAGAAATTAACTCCTGATGAATGCAGACAGGGGCCCAGCTGGCCGTCCCGAGTCCTCCCAGGGAGATAAATGAAGTGTAATCAGAATGCCGCTGACTGCCAAGGAGAGAGGGGCTGTCCGTGACCTCGGGGTAAAATCCAGAGGAGGCTTTCCCTGCGACTTAATCCCCGGCCCTGCGGATACTTAACGCAGCCAGGAATGGTGTGAACAGGCCACAGGGATCGCGTGGGGAAGTTCATCACCAAATGCCCACTGCGTTAAGCCCGAGCTAAAAGAATGAGGAGGCAATTTATGAGAAACTAATTTTCAATTGGCAGATATTTCCATTAGGTGAGATGTGCTATTCACCCCCACCCCCCACCCCCGCCCTGATCTTCACAGGTCTAGGGACAACGGTGGCTTCTATTACAGCTTCCAAGTTCCATTCAGGTTGAAAATATTAAAACGCTCGTTTTCTATCGCTTCCACGGGGATTCTTTCCCTAACGTGCTGTTTAAGAAAACAGTGCTTGTGACTGTCCAGGCCTTCATGATACAGATACAAGGGAGAAAGACGGGGCAAAAGTATAGCTGAGACAGGACGAGAGTCTGCGGTCTCACCCATCAGCTTAGTGCACGTTGTGTCAGAGGATTTTCCACTGTGGTATCTCACTAAGTCAATCAACATGCAGCGGATGGTGTCGGGGCGGCTTGGAGCGAGGATGGGAACTGGGCCTGGTCCCTGGCTGTCTCGCTGTCACAGCCCACAGGGAACCACTCAGAAAGTGGCTCTGGTATGTGGCATCCTCCTCGAGATGGGACAAAGGGACCGAAAGCAGGCTGCAATGAGGCACAATGAAGCCACATCTTCTCATGACATGTGACAGGCACAGGGAGGTCTCCAAAGAATCAGAGTAAGTGACTGGGCAACGGTCAGTTTATTAATTTTTTGTTAACATACCAAAGAAGTGGCTAGAAGAAAGATGGAAAAAATGAAGAAAAGGGGTGAAAAGGCATCTGATGCCTTGATGAAAATTTGAAAATAAGAGGGTACCATGAACTGGAACAATTTCCAAAGGACTAAAGGTAGGAAGGGGAAGAAGTCAGTAAAGATACAGAATTGCTTAAGAGAGTGACCCGACTGCTGCTTAACAAATTAACCCCAAACTTAGTAGCTTATACAACACACATGAGTCATCTCCCAGTTCCAGTGGGTCAGGAGTCTGGGCGCAGCCCCCCAACACAGGTGCCTTTGGCTGGGGGTCTCCCACATGGTTGCAGTCACGGTGGCAGCAGGGGCTGTGTTCACGACAAGACTGGACTGGGAGAGGGTACGCTTCCAGGCTCACTCCCACGGCTGCCAGCAGGTCTCGGTTGCTCCCCATGGCCGTTAGCCAGAGACCTCAGTTCCTTGTCACGTGGCCCTTGCCAAAAAGCTACTCAGAATGTCAGCTTACTTTGCCCAGAGCAATCAATAGTTGCCAGAGAGAGAGAGAGAGAGAGAGAGAGAGAGAGAGAGAGAGAGAGAGAGGAGGTGGGTGGAGATGGGGAGTGGGAGAAGGCAAGCAAGACAGAAGTCACAGTCTTTTTGAAACCTAATCTCAGAGGTGACGTCCCATTACTATTGCCACATTCTATTTGTCAGACGGGAGCCCTGGGGGAGGGGCCTACAGAAGAGCATGATGACCAGGGGGCAGAGGTCACTAGGGCCATCTCAGAAGCTGCTCACTAGAGACATTCCTTACACCCTGGATCAACTCCGAGCTTCCTCTTCCATCGTGAGCCTCTCCGGAATCCAGAACCGGGCTTCGCGCCAGCATTTGCCTCTTCACAGTCATCGTTTCTTCTCACGCAAGTAAGAGCACCTTCACGTGAGGTGTGGGGCTGCGTGGTGAGGAACACACAGAACACCCGTGTGCTGGACCCATGTGGATTTGTACGCACGACCGCCAACTACTGGCCCCTGAGCGCTGACGGTCTGAGACTCCTTTCGCGGGACCTGCCCCCTGAGTATGGCAGCTGCTGCCCAGGGCTCCGCTCTGTGCCCTTCCAGAAGGGAAAGCAGGTTACGAGAAGCTGTCACGACCACTAGCATGTGTGTGAGGGCCAAGTCCTGAGCTGAGGCTTTCCATTCATCATCACACTTACTCCCTACAATGCGCCTGCCCTGTTGATGGAGGGGCCCAGGAGGGGGAATCCCCACTGTTAGGCACTCACCGATTAGTGTGATTACGCTGATCAGCTCCTGGGGATGCTCGGTGCATTAAGGTAGCAGTTAGACACCAAGAGCTCTCATGACTGAATGGTTATATCATTACACAGCTCTATGCTTAGAAAAGCTAAAGGAATCAGGGGAAAGCGTTAGAATGAAAATTAATTTAGTCAAGTATACAACATGGGAATATGAAAGAACTAGGGCTATTGCACAACTATCCACTAGCAAGAGCTAAAACATAAATTTTGTGATCATTCATGCCCTTTGTAGAAAATCTGGGAAATGTAGAAAAATAAGACTAAGACATTAAGTGACCTCTGATTCTACTACCAAAAGGCGTTTGAGTATTAATATGTTTTCTTCAACTTTTTCCTCTATGGAGTATGGCTGTGTGGATGTATTGTCATATCTTAAAAAAATTGTCATACTATAGTGGCTGAGCAACCTGCTTCTTTCACTTAACACAACATTGGGAGCATTTCTCCCACGCTAATAGACGTTTTCCAAAAACTTCAATTTTAAACAGCCACCATCATATTATTATAATCTTAAAAAGAAAAACACAAAAACTATTTCCTTTTACTCATTTAGTTGGTCCAAAAAACAGAAAAACTGTGTTCCTCTGTTCCTCATTTCCTGCCTTTAAAAAAAAATTACATGCATATCCATTTCAATTCTTCTCTTGACTTTTTGGCCATATTTCTTTGTATATTTAAGTGGCTGCACCAGGGTTTGCAATATATGTCATAACTTTTCATAGTCCACTTACAGTCAATATTGTACTGCTTCCTATAAAATACAGAAATCTTGCGACATTAGAGGTCCATAGTTACTCCTATGGTTGTTACATGCACCATATCTACCCACGTTATAAGCCCCACAAGAAATGTTACAATTTTGCTTTAAGTAGTTTTATAGTTAATAAAAAAAAAAAATTGAGAGAGAAAAGCACAAAAAACAGCATTTTGTATTTACCCCCAAATGTACCGTTTCCAAAGATCTGTGTTCCTATCTGGTGTCCTTTGCCCTCCGTTTTAAAAAGTTCCTTCAGCATTTCTTGAAGTGCAGGTCTACGGGTGATGAATTCTCTTAATTTTCTTTTGTCTGAAATGACCTTATTTCGCTTTCATTTTTTAAAAAAAAATTGTATTGTGGCAAAATATGTAAGATAAAACTAACCGTTTTATTGATTTTTAAAGGTAAAATACAGTGGTATCGAGTATATTCACATCATTGTGCAACCATCACTATTGTCCATCTTGACTTTTTCATCATCACAGTTCCCTTCATGCTTCTTTAAAATTAATTAATTAATTAATCTATTTATTTGAGAGAAGGTGAGAGAGAGAGAGAGATAGAAGGGAGAAGACCCAGAGCAGTCTCCATAGTTGTACATCATTAGTTATGACATAGTGTCACCCACACAGGTGGATGTGGGGCTGTGCAGGGCAGGAATTGAACCAGGGACCTATTGGTTCATGGAATGTGAGAACCTTTGCTGATGAGCCATCCCAGTGGTTACCAGTAGCATCACAGTTCAGCATATGTGGTTTGCACGGGCCGGGACTGGGAATCGAACTCCAGACCTTGCTATTACAAGACATGCACTCAACCACTGAGCTATCCCAGCATCCTTCAGTCCCTTCATGCTTGAAAGGTATATTTACTGGACACAGAATTCTAGTTGAAAACTGTTTTCTCTCAGTGCTTTAAAGATGTTCCACTCTTGTCTGGCCCCTGTGGCTTCTGAAATGAGCCGTTAATTGTATTATGGTTTCTTGGATTATATCTCTCTTGTGGCCTTTAAGGTTTGCTCTCCACCTGTGGTTTCAACAGTTTGAAAGACTCAGCGTGGGCTTCCTTGTATTTACTATGCTTGATGCTCCTCCCTTGTATCTATAAATTTCTATTTTTCATAAAATTTGAAAAAATTATTAACTTCTAACATTGTTCCTGCCTCATTTTCTCTCTCTCTTCTCCCATTTCCATTTGACTGCAAAGTCCAACCAGTGAATTTTCTGTATTGTATTTTCAGTTCTATAACTTCCATTTGTTTCTTTTTAAAAATCTTTTCTATTTCTCTGCTGAGATAGCTTATCTTCTCCCTTATTGTGAGCATATATTGTCGTACTTTGTTTAGGACAGTTATAACAGCCACGGGGGAAATCCTCTTCTCCTTTTAATACCTGCTTATCTGGGGGTTAGACTCAGTTGATTTTCATTTCTTCTGAGAGAGTATTCTATATTTTTGATTCTTCAAATGTTGAGTTCTTTAGTCTTACGTGTTAGGCATGATGAATACTAAATTGTATAGATTCTGTATCAATAAATCAACAACAGGTGTTGGTGAGGATGTGGAAAAAGGGAACCCTCATGCACTGTGGTGGGATTATAAATTGGTATAGCCACTATAAAAAACAGTATGGAGGTTCCTCAAAAATTAAAAATAGAATTATCATATGACCTAGTAATTCTATTTCTGGGTATTTATTTGAATAAATCTAAAACACTAATTTTAAAAGATATATACACCCCTATGTTCACTGTAGCATTTTTTACACTAACCAAGATATGGGAGCAACCTAAGTGTCCACTGATAGGTGAATGGATAAAGAAAGCATATAGATAAGAGATATAAATATATAGATATATCTCTATCTACATATTGGAATATTACTCAGCCATAAAAAAGAATGATCGAAATAATCGACCTCTAGAAACTTTCGGAATGCCTGCATTTAGGGCTCCCACATGCTTTGACCACGATTCCTGAAGGCCAGCAGCATGGGATGATGGGAGACGTGGAAAGGACACAGGACCAGAGGCTGGGAGTCACAGCGCTGGTGTGGACTGACCAGTAACCAGGTCTGTGGCTGCAGACGGAAGATGGCACCTCCCTGAGCCTTTGTTTCTTACCCTGTAAAACCAGAGGGCTGGGTGGAGCTTGCTAAGTAAGGCACCCGTTTCGCTGAGATTCTGTGGATCTTCATTGTTCTAGAAATGAATGTGGCACCAAGAACTAGGATCATTCTGCTCAAGTAGAAAATTTCAGGAGACGCAAGCTAGCCTCATGAACACAACACAAGTTGTCCTTCTACCAAGGCCAAGGTGTTTGTACCGCCACGTCAAGGTGAAAACTACTGAGCTTTAGGAAAACAACTCTGTATCTAAAATCTATTTACATAGTAGATATTTCCTCTCTCTAGGCTTCTTAGAGTCTGATCCAATTGGGAGGTAATCGATTTCCAATGGATTTCACGAAGAGGGGGGAAAACACCACCCACCTTCTATGATATTATTTATAATTTTATAACACACAGAGTATATGAAAGTTCCATATCCTTTTTATCACTCATGTTACACTTTATGCTTTGATTTTTTTTGATCATCTGTTAGTCACAGAATAAGGCTGACTAATATACTGAAATCTAGTAAATTATGTCTTAGAATTTTAATTTTAAAAATAAGTTTAAAAAATACTTATATGGGGCTTCAGAAGCCCCCAAATGTAGCTCTCATTATTTTGACTTTAATTGTTGAAACTGCTAGGAAAACTATATCCTCAACAAACAAGTACTATTCATCAAATCGAGTGAGTTTAGTGGGAAAGTAAGAAATTATATATGAAAGAGCAAGCCAGAGACCAGACACAGAAAAGATGGGGGAAATAAGTTAAACTTTTTGTCTCTGATATTTTTTTCTAAAAAATAAAATCATATATAGCAAGGAGTCTTGAATGTCTGTTTTCTGGCAATATTATGCTACACAGATTTGCAAATACATAAACTACCTGGATGATTTCGCTGCAACTAGAAATATCTGTTTACCAGATAATAAATTTAGTCAACATTCCTCTGTACAACCTACTTCATGATACCAAGCAACATAAATACACTGCCAAACAACCAACGTTTTAATATTCTAATTTCCATTTCTTCCACCACATAATTTCCTGTAATAATCTCATTCATGCCTGAGGTCCAAAGACATTCTTATTTACGCTTTTCAGGTCAGTATGCCAAGAGCAAGAAGACCCATTCTTGAAAGGTTGAGCTTTTCAAATGAGTCCTGAAAGAATTCTACCAACACCGCATATTTCCCGAAGAGGGATAGTAGAAGAAAGCAAAAATTTAACTGAAAATGGGTCTAATGCCATTTTCAGTTAAACACACTGTGAGATTTACAATGATCAAGTAATATGCCAATTTCTTTCAAACGCTGCCAACATCTGACGCCAACACAATTACAAGTTGGAAAAATGTGTAATGTATCAGGCAGCTCATAATTTCCCTTAGAATACGTATGTACAACTTATTAAGTGGCATAAAAAGCAAAGAGTCATGGCAAATGTTGAAACCTTAAATCCAAGTTTCATTGCTTTGGGGCATTTGAGTCAAACTCCATCATCTGGAGGCAGCTAACAATGAGAACTATTAGGTCACGGGGCTGCTTTAGCAACACCTGCAAGACCTTCGCCTAATGAGGTGAATAAGCGAGAGCTTCGTGTTCCTCCTCAAATAAGAGAACTTCATCGTTAAGTCTGACATAATAAGCCCGAACTCTAACAGCGCAGAAATGAAAACACTCCCGTGGAGGGCATTTTCTCTTCCAGATTTCGCTGTTCGACTGTGAGTTCCCTCCCCTAAAGCCACCTGGTGGACGAATGTGACCCCAGTTCTGCGTTGGCATGGGGTTTTCCAGAGTTTGGATTGTCTGTGGAGGCTCCGAAAGAATAAGGCATAGTCTTCTCTTGATGTCCAGCGTCCTGACGGTCCCTGTGACCACACGCCACACCCACAGCCTCGGTCAGGAGGAAGATGCCGCTGGTATCTCATCCCAAACCCCAAATCCTACCTGGCTCACAGCCAGGGCCAGGCCTGCGGAACGAAGGTCAACGGACAACTCTCCAGTCTTCCCCACCGAAAATCGCTTCTTTTACACACCACTGCCGTCCCTAACGGGCTCAACCTCCATTGTCTTCCAACGAGGGTTGCCAGATTTTACAAATAAAAACACAACCTGCCCAGTTAAATGTGACTGTCAGGTAAACAACAAACAATTGATGAGTATAAGTATGTCCCAAATATTGCATGGGATGTACTTCTACTAAAAAATTCTCTCTCGTGTCCCTGGAACTCAAATGCAACAGGGTGTCCTGTAATTTCTCTGGCAAACCTACGCAGCATGTTCATAATATTGCCGAAGAGAAAGGAACGTCTTTTCCTCTTTCTAACAGCCCAGGAAGTAGAGAGAAGGCTTATGAGGAGTAGGGGCGGAGGTGCAGGAAGGGGGAGTGTAAGCAGAGAATCAGGGCTTCTCAAACTTGAACACGCGCACACATCTGGCGTTGTGGGCTGTGACTTGGAAGGGCCAGGGGGGCTGAAACTCGTTCTAATCCTGCCCCGGGTGCCGCTGGGGCCGCTGGTGTAGACTGCGCTTCCTGAAGCCGCTGGGCAAGGAGAGGCGCGTGAGGGCGTGTGTTTATAAGGACCGAGGCCACGATTAATCACGCTTTTGTAGCAAAGTTAAAGACAAAGATTCGGCCTCTTGCCAATTTGTTTCTAATTCCTGACTAAGAAACAAGTTTTAGGCAAATAAAAAAAGTTTTTAGTTAATTTAAAGAATTGTTTTAATTAATTAAAACTCTTTATAGTGAATTAAAATTTTTTTAAGGAAGTGCAATGGTCAAGAACAATAGTCAAACTGCTGTGCCAAACCCTGGGTGACAGAACCACTCTTAACCTCAGTTTCCACATCTGTAAAAAGGGGTGGATCAAAGTGTGTCTGTCACTGGGTCCCTGTGAGGGATACAGTGAAGAAAAGGTGTCAAGTGCTTAGCCCACTATCTAGGAAGAGTGCACAAACCTCCCCTGCTCATACACTGTCACAACTATTGTAGTTGCTGTTATTTTGCTACTTTTCATGATGTTCTCAATTGGTAACTGTCATCCTGAAGTCATGGATCCTTAGATTACTTGCTCCCACTTAGCCTCCCTAGTGAGAAAGCCAAATCTCTAACTGGGCCCAAGGACGTACAGTTCTATACGTATGTCGATGTGGCCAGTGAAATGTGTTGAGATAATAATGAGCTATCTCAAATATTTATCTTGGGGAACCAGAGATACATAGCTCTGGTTGGTACGTGCAAAAGGCCTAGTCCAATAAACCCCAAACGCATACACATAAATTTATTTTATTATAAGCGGCCTGTTTTCTGACTCATTAGAATTCAATGCTCCAGAAGCAACTGATGACCCACCTAACCAATGTCAGGTACAGACATTATTTTTATCCATGTGACGGCCAGCTATCTCGCTAGCACATAAGAGATCCTGTCCCAAGAAGAAAAGGTGAGAGGCCCAATTAAACTTGTTTTGTCATTAGCCACACCCACAAGTAACAGTAGCAAGGAACAGCTCCCAAAGTTCGTTGCCCTGGAGACCACTCTGATGGAAGGGACACCTGGCATGAGAGCGAGCCACCTCAGCTGACCCCAGATGACAGACATCACTGCGTTCTGAGGCACTGCCACGATGTCCCCACAGGTGGGAAGGCCACAGCCACTAGTAATCCAAGCGCCCCACCTCCCTGCTTTTTGCTTTATACCCACAGGTGTGAGAGAGACAGGTGGCAAGTTTCCTGTTCCATGACTTGGTAACCATTTTTTAAAAGTCTAACGATGACACTAATTCCTTAAGCAAAGGATCAAAGATGTCAGCTGCTACCACTGCTCCGTTCCCAGTAAGACTTCCATCAGCAAAACTTAACATTGGCTTTCTTCCTTCCTGACAACCATTCGGACAACTTTGGCTACATACACTGTGGCTGCCCGGGAACTTTCCACAGCAAAGAGTGTTCAGTAAAAATTAAGATGAGATAAAAATGAAAGATTAGACATTTGATAATAGGATTTATCACATGCCATATTATTTCCAACATTAAAAAAAATACCGGTACTTGAGGAAGCCGGGATGGCTCAGTGGGTTGAGTGCTCGCTTTGCAGTCCTTGGGACCAGGGATCAAATCCCAGCCCTGGCCCATGTGAACCCATATGCTGAACTGGGGAGTGCCTCCCATGTGGGAGGCCCCCAGTTCGGTTCTCGCCCCCCTGGCTTGGCCCCTGGCTCGAGGGGGTGCACCTCCCATGTGGGAGGCCCCCGGCCCGGTTCCTGCCCTGCATGGCCCCTGCCCACCTGTGTGGAACGAAACCATGTCGAAAACTGATAACATACAACTATGGAGGCTACTCTGGGCCCTCCCCCTTCTCTCTGTCTCTCTCTGTCTCTGTCAAAAACAACAAAATAAATCTTTAAAAAAAAAATACTAACATGGTATCCTTCCATGTAAAGGTAGATTCTACACACTGATAATTTCCTTCTCACTTGCATTTGGAACTACTGTGCTCTTACCATGTGTGTCTCGGCTCAGTCTGGGCTTAATTGGTTTCTCTGCCCTTCCCTATGAAATTGAATCTTTTCACCAAATGACCCTGCATTCGCCTTAATTTGGTTTTGTGGGTTTGCAGTGTTTTCATCTGCTAAACACCCTTACTTACCTTGTGCCATAGTTGTGATTGCTTCTCCAACGTGTGTTTGACTATGGCTCAAGACTTAAACATTTTTGAAAAGAAGAAGAATTTAAAATCTCTTAATTCTCAAACCCACCCATTCCGCACCCACGGGGTATTCCTCCCCCTTGCCCACCTCCCCCAACCACTGCACTGGGGCTTCGTATCTTTGACATCACACAATTCCCCGAATAAAGGAGACGGCAGTTTCGTTGCCAGTAAAACGAACTTTACATTAAGAGACATCCAAATTGTGTGGATTTGGTATAAGCTTCTTTCAAAAAGCATTACTCCATTACTAGGAATTGTTTATGCCTAAAAAGAAGATTCTGTGTTCTATTGTGTCAGGAGCTTTCAAAGTGCAATTGTTCAATTTGCAAACTGCAATTGGTTAACCAAGCTCAACTTAATTAGTCCGAGGAGCCTACGGCCCACAGCAAACCCCACTGTTTGATGTATTCCGCGAGGTGTCCGAGCCGCCTACAGCTGTCTAAGTGCCACAATGAAAAGGCTACTCAGCTTAGGTCTGGGAACTGAAATGAGCTGTTCTAAGTGGGGCTTTTCTTCCATTTTCTGAGGCTGCACCGCTCTGACCTTCTCCAAATCAATCCTTTGCGGATTAACATGTAAAGCAGTGTCGAATTAATTTCAGAAAGGGAATATGAGATCAGCCTAGGATCATACAAAACATCTAACTCCTAAATACACTAATGCTTCTGGTCATTCAATTGAGAAGCTGTCGATAAAAGGAAAAGACGTCGGGGAGGGGGCGGCCCGAAGGATTTGAAGGTTGGAGCAATCTATCGGACGAGTTAGCACATTGCCTACTTCTGTGGCATGGCTAATGCATTCCTCTAGAAGTTAATCCTATTTCTAAAGACCCTCCTGCTAGGAGCACATAGGCCATGATGAATGAGAACTAAAATGCATTAAAATTCTCAACAACTTCACCAAAAGGCACACTATTAGGTGCTGAGTGTCTACACTAAGACGGTTCGTGAAAAGTGCAGGTCTTAAAGAATCCGCTTTTGTCCTTACACGCCGGGGACAGTGGGCCCAGTGTGTCACTTGTGACACCTGCAGCCAAAATATTTCTACGTTGGGCTGTCCAAGTCATCGTACTAGAAACTGCGTGAACAGGGAAGGAAGGCCACCTTCCACGAGCAAGCCTTAACACTAAGGTGACCAGATGTTAACATTGGTAAAGCGGGACACCATTGACCAGGGGGGAGGGGGTTCTTGATTAAAAATTGGGTCTACCTCCCGCCGTTCCCTAGCTTGTCGTGCATTCTTTCCAAAAATCGGGACTTTTTAAAACGCCGCAGGACGTGGGACAAACTGTTAAAAATCGGGACTGTCCCGCCCAAAGCGAGACGTCTGGTCACCCTACTTAACACCGCTATTACGTGTCCCCATTCAGGAGGATGCGTGTTTCTCCAGCGTGACCCACACAACAGTGCTATTCAACCCATTTTTGAAAAATTGGACACGAAAGAGCACTTACTCAATTTCCCTTGAAAAGCGGCAGGGTTTGAACATTTGTCTTTTTCTCCCACTGTGTTCCTCTTGTGTTCAATTAAGAGATAACTTAGCCATTTATCACAACACAGTCAGGGCTGAGTATTTATACAGGCATTTAGACCCACCTTCGTGCAGAAGAAAATCTGTAACTATCTCTAATAGACAGTTAATCGTGGTGGGGACGACACTACCTGGAAATTACATCTTGAGCAGTCAGTTTTTGGTCCCTGTCAACAGGCCTGGGAACAGGCTGGCCTACCCTCAGAAAGGACTGTGACAAATTACAAAGCAATGTCAATTCTAACATCAGAAATACCTAGAACAACACACTGAGTCTACGGAACCGACAGGAAGCAGCCTGTGAGGAGGCTCAGAAAACAAGAACAGAGTCCAGGGAAGCCACCTAGAAATGGGAGGGGCTCCACAGAGTATCTGTGGAGTGAATGAATGAATGAATGAATGAATGATAAAAGTTACAGATAAAAGTAAGGTCTTAGGGGGAAGCCAGGATGGCTTAGTGAGTTAAGTGCTCACTTTGCAGCCCCAAGGACCAAGGATCGAATCCTGGCCCCGGTCCGTGAGGACCCATGTGCTGAACTGGGGTGTGCTTCCCATGCAGGAGGCCCCTAGTTCAGTTCTCTCCCCTTGTTTAGCCTCTGACTCGAGGGGCGTGACTCCCACATGGGAGGCCCCCTGCGTGGCCCCCACCCACCTGTGTGGAACAAAATCCATGTCCAAAGCTGATGATGTACAACTATGGAAACTGCTGTGGGCCTCCCCCTTCTCTCTGTCTCTATCTCTGTCAAAAACAATAAAATAAAACTTTAAAAAAATAAATGAAATAAGGTGTCAATACTTCTCTAACTAACCCAAATGTCCACACTGTCATTTCCTGGACACCTCATCAATGTCCCATCTGGCATTTTAAGTATTGGCTTAGAACAGGGATTCCCAACCCCGTGCCCGCGGGCGCCCGATTTGTGTGCGCCTGCCGTTATATGACTGCATCAGAAGTTTTTCATAAACACTAAGTAAAACTATCATTTATTTTTATACATTTGTTAGAATTTAAAAATATTGTTTGAGTATCTACACAGGTTTATTATATTCGCTGGTATGTTGGCGATATCGTATGTATAAGTGTTTCCCTAGCTGTCGCCTTTGTCCATGTCGCGTCTTGTGTAGCCGCTGCACTCTTTAAACTCTCCTCCCCCCAACCGGGAGGCGCCAAGTTGCCGTTTTGATTGCAGTTGCTGGACTGATCGGGTCATGACGGTTAGCTAGGATCACAGTGTTTTGATATATTCAATTTTAAATGAACTAAAAGTGAGGTAGGTAATCTATTATTATGGTGGCAATTTGATATGATATTGTAGTTCTGTAACTATTTTTGTTTTTATTTTTTTAGTCCTAAAATGAGTGGACCAAATAAGAGAAAACAAACCTATAATTTTAACACAGACTGGGAGGAATCCTATTGTTTCATTAATTTAAAAGGTAAATGCGTTTGCCTGTTGTGTGGCAGTAGTATTGCAGTGCCGAAAAAACATAATGTTGAACGTCACTTTCAGACAAGTCATACCACTTTTGATATGAATTATCCACTTAAATCTGAAGTAAGAAAGAAAAAAATAAATCAACTAAAATTAAGTTTAACTACCTACTCAACAGACTGTTTTCACTAGACATGTGGAAAAATCTAAAAAGGCAACCATTGCTTCTTTCAAAATTTCTCACATGCTCGCAAAGAAGAAAAATCCTTTCCATGATGGTGAATTGTTAAAAGAAGCATTTCTGACTGCTGCCGATAGTTTGTTTGAGGAATATTCTAACAAGCCTGAGATTATGTCGGCGATACAAGACTTACAGTTGTCAAATAACACAGTCACAAGAAGAATACACACAATTTCAAAAGACTTGCAAACTCAGTGAAAGACTGACTTGGAAATATGTGACTGCTTCTCTCTGCAATTTGACAAGTCAACAGATATATCAGACACCGCACAGTTGGCAGTTATGGTGAGAATGGTATTTAGTAACTTCACAGTAAAAGAGGAGCTGTTGCAAATATTACCAATGAAAGGACAGACGAGAGGTGAGGATATTTATAAAACTTTCAGAACATACGCC